>WBNM01011393.1:7433-50071 GCA_013399055.1 Ramphastos sulfuratus | reverse complement strand
CCACCCCGGGTCTGCGCTCTCTGAGGTGCCCTGAGCCCCCTACCCCAGTTCCAGCCCCACAGCCAGAGCTGCAATGGGGAGCTGTGGGCACAGAGGGGGCACAAAGAGGGGCATAGGGGGACACAGGGGAGTCGGAGCCCCACAACTCCCAGCGCCTTTGGGGGTGCGGGGGTGCGGTCCTCGGTCTGGCTGGGGAGATGCTGCAGAGTGTCTCCCCTCGGCCTCCTCAGGACCGAGGTCCTCCGGGCCTGGAGCTCAGGGACACCCCCCCCAGACCCTGGTCCTGATGCAGGAGGGACTCAGAAGTCTGGGGGGTGCAGCGCTGGGGGTGGGCTGACCCACACAAAAGGAACCTGGCGGGGGGGGAGGTCCTGCCCCACACAAAGGGGGCCGGCCAGGGGCCGTTGGCGGGGGCGCGGCTGCTGGGTGAGGCTCCCGAGGGGTCTCCCGAGAGCAGTGGGCGGAGGCGCCGGGGGGGCTTTGTCTGCTCCCGGCCGTCGCCCAGCGGGCAGTGTCCGGCTGTCCGCCGCGTTGGCACCGGCATCACTCCATCATCCCCAATACCAGCAGTGCCCCATCACCCAGTACTAGCACCATTCCACCATCCCAGTACTGCCACTGCCCCACCAGCCCAGTACCAGCACCACTCCAGCATCCCAGCATCCCCTGGTACCGCCTGGCGCCCCTCAGCACCAGGCCGGGACTCTGCAGTTGGCAGCAAGGTGGCTCCTTCAGCTGCCAGGGGCTGGCCTAGCACTGGGCTGGGGGTGGCATGGGGCAGAGGGAGCCGGGCACCAGCCAGCAGGTACTAGGAGGGAGCAGCTGGAAGGGACCTGCAGGACCAGCCTCTGGAGCCGGGTGGGGTTTTGGGATCCTGTCCTGGAGCCTGGAGGGGAGTGGGGAGAGAAGCAGGAGTCTGGGATCTCATCTCATATCCAAAGCTGTGCAGGTTTCTGGGATCTCAGCCTGGATCCCATCCAGATTACGGAGCTGGGTGAGTCTCTGGGATCTCATCCCTGATCCTGGAGCCAGGCAGGTTTCTGAGATCCTTTCCCTGATCCTGGAGCCAGGCAGGTTTCTAGGATCCCAGCCCAGATCCCAACCCAGATCCCAGCCCAGAGCTGAGGGGATTTCTGGGATCCCAGCCCAGATCCCATCCTGGATCCAGGAGTTGTGCAGGTTTCTGGGATCCCAGCTCAGATCCTGGAGACAAGTGGATTTCTGGGATCCTATCCTGGATCCCATTACAGAGCCCAGACCCCAGCAAGTTTCTGGGATCGATCCTGGATCCTGGAGCTGTGTGGGTTTCTAGGACTCCATTCCAGATTCCATCCTAGATCCCAGAGCTGGATGGATTTTTGGAATCCTGTCCCAGCTCCATTGGTTTCCCTGCAGCCCTGGCAGTGCCCAGCACACAAAGGCCCTTTCAGTTTGTGCTGCCATGTGTATGCCCATGCAGCCTGCACCCAATGACAGTGGGCAAGGGGCTGCCCAGGAGGGGCCAGGCACCCGCTATGGGTACTCCTGCCTCTGCCCTGCCATGGATGCTGTGGGGTGGCAGGAGTCAGAGGCCTGTGCCGGCCAGAGGCACCCCAGACACAGCTGTGCACCCCTGGCCTGAGCAGGTGCCAGGTGATGTGGCTGAGCCTGGAGCCAAAGGCTGCCCTGGCACCAGTGAGACTCAGATTGCAATGCCACAAGTACCAGCAATGCTATGTGTGCCAGCTATGCCATGTGTACCAGTGATGCCAGGAGTACCAGCAAAGCCACGGGTCTGGCAGGCTCTGAGTCCATGGCAGTGCTGATGACATTGGCAAGGGACAGGGTGCACCAGGACCATGAACCAGGGGAGATGGCACTGGGGCCACAGCATGGGCATCACAGCCAGTTTGGGGTTATGCTGAAGGGTCATGCCCAGGTACCACCCTCCCTTTGGGCACTGAAACCTCCCCAGCCTGGTTGGGCCCGTGTCTGGTGCTGCCCAGCTTTGGGAAGCTCTGACAATGCCCATAGTGAGTCTGTTACCTGTGGGGCTGTGCCAGGCTCTGTCTGGGCAGGCAACTGCTTCTCCATGGCATCCAGCCAGTGCCGCAGTGCCAGTAGCTGCTCCTGCACCTCTGGGCATCTCTCCAGACACTTGCCAGGTTGCTGGGCTCTGGCAGGAGAACTTTGATGTGCCAGGCACTGGCACATGTGGGCACCCTCTGCACTGCCCAAAACTGGCTCTTCAGGGCCACCATCACCCCCCCGCCCCCATCCCCCCGAGGCCGCCATCTCCCTACAGCCCCCATCTCCCCACAGCCACCATCTCCCCAAGGCCGCCATCTCCCTACAGCCACCATCTCCCTACAGCCACCATCTCCCTACAGCCACCATCTCCCCAAGAATACCATCTCCCCAAGAACACCATCTCCCCATAACCACCATCTCCTCATGGCCCAGAAACACCATCTTCAACCACCATCTCCCTTGTGCCACAGTGCCAGAAGTGCCAGTCATGCCAGTCATGCCAGCAGTGCCAGTACCTCTCCATCTCCTCCCCATCCAGCGCTGATCCCTCCATGCTCTTCCTGGTGACACTGGCATCCTTGGCAGCACCAGGCGCCTGCAAGGAGAACAGAGGGATGGCAGGGTTGTGGTGGCAGGGCCAAGGAGCAGGAGGCTGGGGCTCCACCAGCCCTCGCAGTGCCATTGCAGGCCTTTTGGGATCACTCCCAAGACTGGCATGGGCAGGGCACCCCGGGAGGGTTCTTTATTCTCCAGCCTGGGGTTCAGCTATGCTTGGATCTGGCACTGCTTGGTGATCATGGCAAGGCCCCCAGTCCAATGCCCAGCTGAGCTCCAGCTGCCCTGTCCCAAAACCAAACCAGTCTAGGACACCAGCAGAGCTGAGCAAGGGCACCCCAAGGAGGCCCCCAACCATGGCACAGCTGCCAGGCACTGGACATGGCAAATGGAGCAAATAGATTTGGAGCTGCCCAACAGGAGTGACATGGAATCCGAGCATGGCACCACTGCCATCACTGCCAGCCCTGCTATGAGCACCTGTCACCCTGTCACCTAGGGTGGGCTCCTGGCAGCACCATTGCCCTGCTTGCACCCCAGAACCTGCAGCAAGGTTGGGGTGGATTCATCAGTCCCTGGCACGGACCATCCCATGCTGTTAGATGGCACCAAGACACTGGCACCTTGTCGTGAGGCCATGTTGCCCAGGGATGCTGCCCAATGGAGTCTCGCTGGGGTGAGGCAGGGACCTGGGAGGGGTCTGGGGGGTCCTGGCACGCAGCAAATAGCTTCACAGAGAGGTTGGCACACAGCGAGGCAGGGGCGTGGGAGAGGCCATCGGGTCTTTGTGGCTGCTAGGGGAGCCAAACAGAGTCGTGCCAGTGCCAAGCACTGTGCTACAGCCAGCAGTGCTCGGGGCAGCGGGCACAGAGGCTGGTGGCCGGTGGGTGCCAGCAGGGAAGATTCGGCTGCTGTGGCCATGCTGGGATGGCAGCCACAGGTCCCACGTGCTGCGCATGGCCAGAGTTTTGCCACCAGGGGGCTCAGGCGGACTGAAGGTGCCAAGGTTGAGGGCTAAACCTAGGATGTGTCAGAGTCTGAAATCCACCCGAGTGGTGCCCACCTTAGGGAGCTGAGCACAGTCACCTGCTGGCAGCTACTGCTGCTGCTCGGTTCCCATTGTCCAGCTCCACTGCCCCGAGTAGAGCACCATCGGGCGGTTGGTACCCTCCACACCAAGCATTTCCCCTCCCTATGCCCGCAGAAGTGCCCAGGAACCTCCTGAGGTTCAGCCAGGGCAAGGGGAAGGTCCCGACCCTGGGGAGGGGACAACAACCTCCTGCCCCAGTCCAGGGGAGGCAGGGAGCTGCTGGGAAGGAACTGGGAGTGTTGCTGGGGCAGTGGTCACCAGAGCCAGCAAGGTGGCAAAGAAGGCTGAGGGTCTGCTGGGGACACTCAGGAGGGTGTGGCCACAGGCCAAGGGAGTGAGGCTGCAGTGGGTGAGCTCCAGAGGTCCTTTCCCACCCTACTGGAGGTCTGGATCAGGTGGGAAGCAGCTAGGAGAGGGACAAGGGATCTTGTGAGACAGGAGGGAGACATGGAGGGGCACAAGATGGCTGGAAAAGGTCCATGGCTGAGGGGTATGATGTCAGGTAGGAGGAGCAGCCTGGCACAGCTCCTGTCTCATCCTACGACACCAGGCACTGCATGGGGTGTCCTCCCCACCTCACCCCCTGCCTTGCTTTTGGGTTCCGCCAGCCCAGCTCACCACGGCAGCTCCACCACCAGGGTTGGGTGCCTGTGGCAGGGTTGTAGGTCCGGGGGTGCCTAACTGGCATAGTGGGGTCATCTGGACTGGCACAGGGAACTGAGAGGCTTCCAGCCCAGGTGTGGGGCAGGGCTGGTGGTCTTCAAGAATCCACAGGGGTTGTGAGATGCCTGGGACAGGGAGGGTTGGCAAGATGCGGACAACTGCGGGGACAGTGGTGGCAGTACCAGTGCCACCCCAGTGAGCTGCTCTTTCAGACCCACCTCAGCCCTCCATGAGCACAGGAGATGCTGCCCCACTGCCCCCCACAGCTCTCAGCCCAGCTGTGCCCATCAGCCTCATTGCACTGGGACACTCTGGTGACCACACAGTGCCATAAAGAGGCTACCAGTCCAGTGCCACCCATCCCTACCAGCCCAGAGACATACATACAATTGCCACTGGCACTGTCCTACTGCTCCTGGGCAGGCCACACGAGATCCCAGACATGGCACAGCTCTGGCGGTGCCAGCACTGTGCTCCATACTGCCAGAGGATGAGTCTGGACCAAGCTGTGGCACCTGGCACCCAGGGCTGCAAACACTCCAGGAGCCATTCAGGCCAGTGCTAGGTAACCCCTTGGCTGTGCCAACATCCCTCATGTCTGCTGGGGTGCCCAAGGAATGCCAGGGTCCCACCACATTTCTGCCACATCCTGGCCACTACAGATCTGGCACTGCCTGGCACAGCCTGTCTGCTCCAGGGCATGGCAGGCACAGCCTCAGAAGTGGCACAGGTTGGCACAGCACCTGAGTGCCTTGGGGCACAGCAGGCATTGCTCTGCTCACCCTCTCCCCATGCCAAGGACACAGCCTCAGAAGCCTCCATGCAACCAGCTGTGCCCACTCATTGTGCCCAAAACCAGGCACCCACTGTCACAGACCTACAGCTTCCTGGCACCAGAGAGAGCCTGGCACTTACAGGGGCAGCTCTGTGGACAATTGGGCAGCTCTGGGGACAAAATCACAGCCCCACTGCATGTCTAGTGGAGATACCCAGGCACGTGGCTGACATGCCAGGAGCTAGTCTGACCTTAGCATCCTGGCATATGTCATCCCAACTCAGGGCACATGGCACATGGCATGGGAGGCGATGAGAGCCTGCAGCTGTCATGGCCATGGCACAGCTGGGGCGAAAGGACCACGCAGAGCTGCGGGCTGGTTTCAGACGATCCTTTACTGCCCACGGTGCCCCCGTGCGCCATAGGCACCTGGAGCTGGGTACAGGTCAGGTTTTAGTGTTTTTGCCCCCAAAATGAGATGCCCGTGGGTGAGCCATGGAGTCCGCACTGAGGGGAGCACCCCTGGGCAGCGGGACTCCGGCTCAGCACGGTGGTGGCACCACGTTGCCCGCGCCAGCATCATGCAGAAGCCAAAGTGGATAATGAGGTTATTAATAATTAATTAACACTAATAACGAGAGAGGGGTGGAGGAGTGACAATGGCCCAGTTGACACAGATGGAGCAGGTAGCAGGAGGAGGAGAGGTGATGCTAAGGTCCACGGTGAGCCCTGGCAATGGCACCCCAGGCACAGGCTAAGGAGGGGGCCAGGCGACCACAGGGGTGCCTCTTGGGGGGTCACTTTATTGCTTCGGCCCCAGCAGGGGGTATCAGGTGGGCCAGGGCACCCCTCTGGCAGCTGAAGGGCTCCAGTGCCACCCCAGCTCTGTGCCCGGGGAACTCTGGCAAGTGCCAAGGGAGGGGGAGAGTGTCCCAGTGTCCTCCAGCGCGGCGGCAGGTGGCCCGGGCACGGGGCATGGGCTCCATGGCAGCGGTGAGGGGGTGGGATGGAGATCCAGCCACACTACAACAGAGCCAACAGAGAGATGGGATGAGACACTGACACCATGGGTGATGCCAACCAGCGCCATGCACCCACCCCAGCACAGCCCTGCACTGTGGGCACCCACGCCCTGAGCTGCTCTTGGAGGAGAGCAGCACCCCCATGGCCATCTCGGTGCCACCAAGTGCAGTGCCCAGCCAAAGGCCCCCAGCACCAGCCCAGTGAGTGCCAAGGAGAACCAGAGTGGGAGTTTGGTGTTACCTGTGCCAGCGAGTGCTCAGCAGCCGCTGTGGCTCCCCTTGGGAACAGCCAGGACCTGCTGACGGTGGAGACCCAGCTCAGGAGCTCGCCCAGCGGCACCGGCACCACTTTGGTGGGACTGGAAAGAGACCTCTGCCAGAGAGAGAGTGGCACCATCAACTGCATGGCACAGGGAGCACGGTTGGCACCACCAGGGAGGGAAGGAGAGGGGAAGCAGGGAAGAGAAGAGAGAAAGAGGGAAAAAAGGAAAGAGGAAGAGAAAAAAAAAGGGGAAAAGAGAGAAAGGGAAAAAAGGAGAAAGGAGAAAAGAGGAAAAAGGAAGAGGAAAAAAAAAAGAGCAAGAGGAAAAGAGGAGCCCGGGTTGACAGAAGCTGCCCATTTTCTACCACCACCCTGTGCTGCTGGGTATCCCATGTCCCTCAAAAGCTCTGAAGGTCCCTCATGAGGGGCTAGAGAACCTCATGGTGCAGGGGGCACACAGGGCTGGGCAGCAGCTGGGCTCTGGGCAGAGGACTTACATATGGGGCTGGACTGGTTTGGCAGCACTGGCAGTGCTAGGCTCGGGCTATGGCAGGCACCTGTCAATTCCTCGCACCAGGTCAGCGTGAGAGAAACAGGCCTGGTGCCGAGCACTTCCCAGATGCATGGATAGACAGACAGACAGACAGGCAGTGGCCAGCATGGCCACTAGCCTGCGGGCACATGGGTGGGCAGAGCTGAGTGAGGCAGCCATGCCCTGGTGGGCAGGTGGATGGGCGAGCGGGCTGGCAGAGGTAGTGGCAGGTGCAGAGCGAAGCCCCTTGGTGGGTGAAGCGGCAGCAGGTCCCAGTGTGCAGCGCGGAAGCCCCAGGCAGCGCCAGAACCAGCACTTACAGTGGCAGCACTGGCTTGGTGGTGGAGATGTGCCAAGGGGGCCACAGGGCAGGGACCCCTCCTCAGCATGGAGGAAAGGGCCAGGAGGCAGTGCCGATGTCTGGTGCCGAGCAGCGGGGAGTTGGTGGTGGCCTCCTGCTCCTCCATCCTGCCGGCACAGCACCAGCTGTGGTGTGGTGTGGTGTGGGACAGGGCCTTGGGGACAGGGGCTGTGGGGCAGGGGCTGCAGGGACAGGGACTGTGGGGCAGGGGCATCTCCTCCATTGTCTCCTCCATCTCCTCCTGGTGCAGGGTGTGGGGCTGGTGGGTTCCTGGCAGCAGCTGGGTGGTTACGGCACACAGCGGAGTGCTTCTGGTGGCCATGCTGGCGGGCTGGGCTGTGCAATGGGCTGGGGCATCCCTCGGCCCCTGGTACCCAGATCCTGCCAGAAAAACCCTTAATTAATTAATTCATTAGTCAAGTCTTTTTGGTTAAAGTCGAGGCACTGCTTTGGAAGAGGAGAAGGTTCTGAGTTTGTTAATACAAGTGATTAGCCAGTGGCATTGGCACATGCGGAGCGGGAGCGGTGCTGCTTCCCGGGGCGGGGATCAGGCCACAGGCAGCGGGCACTCGCAGAGCCCCAGGTGCCCCCCACTCGCCCATTGCCCACAGCTCAGCAGGGGCAGTGAGGCGAGGGCAAGGGCGAGTTCAGCCACTGGCTCTGTTGCACTCTGGGGACCCATTGTGTAACGGCGCCCAAAGCTGGAGGAAGAGTAGGAGGAGGAAGAGAAAGTCATGGAGAAGCCAGAGCCAGTGGCATCAAAGCTGCCACGCCGGGAGCCCGAGCGGGAGCCAGTGCGGGAGCCTGAGCGGGAGCCCGCGGCGGAGCCGGAGCTGCTGAGGTTGTAGGGGCTGTAGTAGCCCTTGCTGGACTGCGAGGAGGCCTCCAGCAGCCGCAGCCCCGTCCCATCCTCAATCATGCTGCGCTCCATGGCGTCCTTGTAGGAGATCTTCAGCTTGGTCTTGGGGCAGGTGAGGTACTTGGAATAGGTGTTGACATCGCGCAGCTTCTGGGCTGTGCGCGCGTCAATGGTGCCCTTCTGCAGTGCCTCATCCAGGGAGACGCGGCCAGGGGCGTCAGGCTCGATCAGCCCACCCGTCAGGTACTGCACCTCCAGGAACCGCTGCCCAGCCTCGTAGTAGAGCCAGCCCTTCTTCAGCGCCTGTGCCGCAGACATCTTTGTCTTGGTGCGTGGGTCCTCGAAGCCATAGAAGGCCTTCTGTGCCAGGTTGATGCGATCCACCATGATCTTGTCCACCAGGCCCTTGGCGAGCGCATCAGCGACTGAGCACCTGTCGCCGGTGTTGGGGTCGATGATGCCCCCGGTGCAGGCCTGGGCCTCCAGCAGCCTCTGTCCCGTGATGTTGTCCACCAGGTTGCGCCGCATTGCCTCGGTAATGGACACCTTCTCCAGGGTGTCCGTGTCCAGGATGCCGGCCACTGGCCCCGTCTCCTCAGTTGGGTCACTCCACATAGAGATGGGTGTCCGCAGCGGCGCTGGGCTGACAGTGTAGGAGGAGGAGGAGCCCACTGAGGATGAGCGTGAGCGGAAGCCACCCATGTTGCCTGAGAGCATGTCAGCGAACTCAGTGATGGAAAGCGTGCCCGAGCGGTACTGGTCCAGTGCCGACTGGTCGATCAGGCCCTTGCTGATGGCATCATCAATGTCATACTGGCGCCCTGAGCGCCTGTCGATGATCATAGACTTGACCACACCATCGGAGGAGGAGGTGGTGATCTCCTCCCACTCACACTCCTGCTCTGACAGCTCCAAGTAGGTCTGATGGTCGATCAGGCCCTTGCGGTAGGCCTCATACACTGACATCTCCTTGCCTGTCTCTGGGTCAACAATCACCACCCGGCGCTTGCGGACAGAGGACTTAGAGGAGGTCTTCCTCTCCCGCTTCTTCTCCTTCAGGGGCAGGAGGCATAGCCCTGTCTCAGGGTCAGTGATGCAGCGCTCCATCAGCTGCAGGTAGGTCAGGTTCTCCTCCGTGTTGGGGTCGAAGAAGCCCTTGGTGTCATCACTGGGATCCAGCAGGATCTCGTTCATCTCCTCGTCAAAGAGGCCCCTCTTGTAGGCCACCTCCACAGGCAGGCGGTGGCTCTCCTCGGGGTCAATGATGCCCCCTGTTGCGATCTGGGCCTCCAGCAAGCGGATGCCATGGTCCTTCAGGATCAGGCCCTTCTTCATGGCCTGGAAGAGGGAGATGAGCTTGCCGGAGTAGGGGTCACGGTAGCCAGTGACAGCCCTCTCGGCAGAGAGAAGCTTGTCCTTGAACTCGGGCCCCACAATGCCCATACGCACAGCCTCCTCCACTGTCAGCTTCAGCCCCTTGATGGGGTCAATGACATAGCCTGTGGCCGCCTGCGCCTCCAGCAACTCGAAGGCAGTGCCAGGCCGGATAATGCCCTTCTTCATGGCCTGGTAGACAGACAGCCGCTCCTTGGTGGAGTCCACAAAGACACCAGCGATGCAGCTGGTACCCTCCAAGAACTTCTTCAGGTTCTTGGAGACCTCCTCAACAGAGGTGAGGCCCTCTTGGAGGCGCTGGGCTGTGGCCTCATCCATCACTTGGGAGCGGACCAGCTCCTCCACAGTGATCTGCTTACGCAGGCCGCGGAAGGTGAGGCGTCGCATGTCGCCCAGCGGCAGCAGCAGCAGCCGGCTGCCCTCATCAGGGCAGCAGCGCCGCAACAGTTGGGTGTAGCTCAGCTTCTCCTCCGTGGATGGGTCCACGTAGCTCCGCACCTCACTGGGCTCTGACAGCATGTCATGGGTCTCCTTGTTTATGAAGCCCCTCTGGTAGGCCACCTCCAGGGGCAGGTGGAAGCCCAGATGTGGGTCAATGATGCCACCGGTAGCGAGCTGGGCATCCAGGAGTTTGAGGGCCTCCTCACTGGGAATGAGGTCCTTCTTCATGGCCTGAAAGATGGAGATCTTCTGCTCACTGTAGGGGTCTCTATAGCCAGTCACGGCCCTCTCAGCAGACAGGAGCCGGTCATGGATCTCAGGCCCCACCAACCCTTTCCTGACGGCTTCATCCACAGTCAGCATCTCGTTCTTCACAGGGTCGATCATGAAGCCTGTGGCAGCCTGGGCCTCCAGGAGGGAGCGGGCCACCTCTGAGCTGATCAGCCCCTTCTTCAGTGCCTGGTAGACGCTGAGCTTCTGCTTAGAGGAGGGGATGTAGATGCCAGCCACGCAGCCTGACCCATACAGGTACTTCCAGACAGTCTCTGTGTCCAGCAGCTCCCGGAAGGTTTTGGAGCCCTGCTTCAGCAGGTTGTAGATGTCTTGTGAGATGATCTTGGCCTCATAGAGGTCCTCAGCTGTGATGCGGCGCCGGACATAGTCATAGGAGGTGAGGTTCTGCTGCCGGATGATCTCGGTCTTCTCAATGATCTCGATGATGATGATGATCATGCGTTCCTTGGACACACGGCCTGATTGGAACTCCTCCATCAGCTGCTTGCGCTGTTCCTCAGGCAGCAGGTCCGAGTGCATGATCTCCCACAGCGACATGGAGGAGCCAGCCCTGCTGCCCACGGGGATGTCCACCTGTGTCTCCTCAAACACTTTTCGTGTTTCTGCCTCTGTGTACACATGGGTGGTCTCCACCACCTTGGACTTCTCTGGCTCCCGGAGAGGCAGCAGGTACAGCCCTGTCTCAGGGTCCTCGATGCACCTCTCCTTCAGCTGTGTGTAGGTGAGGTTCTCTTGAGTATTGGGGTCGAAGAAGCCCTTGGTGTCATCACTGGGGTCAGAGAGAGTCCGGTTCATCTCCTGATCGAAGTAGCCACGCTGGTAGGCCACCTCCACTGGGCAGGCGGTGGCTGTGGACAGGGTCGATGATTCCACCAGTGGCAATCTGAGCCTCGAGCAGGCGGATGCCATGCTCCTTGACAATGAGCCCTTTCTTCATGGCCTGGAAGAGGGAGATGGTGTCTCCTGAGTAGGGGTCCTTGTAGCCAGTGACAGCCTTCTCAGCAGACAACAGCTTCTCATGCAGCTCTGGCCCCACGACACCGGCCTTCACAGCCTCATTGACATAGAGCTTCCGGTTCTTCACAGGGTCTATCAAGAAGCCTGTGGCTGCCTGGGCCTCCAGAAGGACCACTGCAGTGCTAGGCCTCAGCAGGTTCCTCTTCATAGCCTCGTAGATGTTCAGCTTCTCCTTGGTGGCCTCCACATAGACACCAGCAATGCAGTCGCTGCCATGCAGGAACCTCCTGACTGCATCTGTCTCAGCAAGGTCCTTCACCGACTTCTTGCCTTCCTTCAGCTGCTCATACTGGGCCTTGGTGATGATGTGGGACTCCAGCAGTTCGCTGGCAGGCACTGGTGCCCGCAGCCCACTGAAGGTCAGCCTCTCCTGTTTCTTGGTCTCTGCCTCCTCAATGATAGTGATGATGATCTTAATGATCTTCTCAATGGTCACCTTGCCCGTCTTGTACTGCCGGAGCAGCTCACGCCTGTGTTCCTCAGTGAAGTACTCAGAATGGATCAGCTCCCAGATAGTTATGGTCTGGCCCTTCATGCTGCCCACAGGCACCTCCACGGTGGCCTTGTCAAAGCACTCCTTGGCCTGACTGTCTGTGTAGACCTCCTCCTGCTGTGCCTGTATGGCCTCGTCTGACAGTGGCAGCAGGCAGAGGCCAGTCTGCTGGTCACGGTGGCAACTCTCCCGCAGCTGCCCATAGCTGAGGTGCTGGCACTGGCTGGGGCAGTAGAAGGCCTTGGCCTCCTGGCGCAGCTCACTGAGTGCTGCATTGACCTCAGGGTCAAAGTAGCCACGCTGGTAGGCAACCTCAAGTGGGAGCCGGTGGCTGTGGACGGGGTCGATGATGCCACCAGTGGCCAGCTGAACATCAAGCAGCCGCATCCCAGTGTCACTAGGGATCAGCCCCTTCTGCAGTGCCTGGTAGAGGGACACTGTCTGCCCTGTGTAGGGGTCCTTGTAGCCAGTCACTGCCCTCTCTGCTGACAGTAGCTTCTCATGGAACTCCGGCCCCACCACCTCAGCCTTCACTGCCTCATCCACCGAGAAGAGTTTGTTCCTCACAGGGTCGATGAGGTAGCCTGTGGCAGCCTGTGCCTCCAACAGGGATAGGGCCACCTCTGGCTTCAGCAGGTTTCTCTTCAAGGCCTCATAAAAGGTCAGCTTCTGACCAGTGGACTCTACCAGGACACCAGCAATGGCATCAGTACCCTTCAGGTAACGCTGCACTGACTCAATCTTGGCCACATCCTTCACAGATTTCTTGCCCTGGTGCAGCTGATTATAGAGGTCCTTGGTGATGACTTTGCTTTCCAGCAGCTCAGCAGCTGGCACCGGGGCCCGCAGTCCCTCAAAGCACATCTGGCTCTTCTTTTCACTGTCCTCCACAACCGTGATGATTATCTTGATGATCTTCTCCACCGTGATCTTGCCAGTCCTGTACTGCTGGATCAGGTCCCGCCTTTGGTCCTCAGTGAAGTATTCAGAGTTGATGATCTCCCAGATGGTCATTGTCTTCCCTTGGAACTTGCCAAATGGTGCTGTCACTGTAGCCTTCTTGAAGACATCCTTGGCCTCCTTGTCGGTGTAGAGCAGCTCCCTGGCACTGGCTGCCTGATCGGTGAGTGGCAGGAGGCACAGTCCCGTCTCGGGGTCAGTCACACACCGCTCCAGAAGCTGCAGGTAGGTAAGGTTCTCCTGAGTGTTGGGGTCGAAGAAGCCCTTGGTGTCATCACTGGGGTCGGATAAGACCTGATTCATCTCCTGGTCAAAGTAGCCGCGCTGGTAGGCAGCTTCCACAGGCAGGCGGTGGCTGTGGACAGGGTCAATGATACCGCCAGTGGCGATCTGTGCCTCGAGCAGGCGGATGCCATGCTCCTTGACAATCAGCTCCTTCTGCATGGCCTGGAAGAGAGAGATCTTGTCCCCAGTGTAGGGGTCCTTGTAGCCGGTGACAGCCCTCTCGGCTGCCAGCATCTTGTTGTGCAGCTCAGGTCCAATGACGCCCTCCCTCACTGCCTCATTCACTGATAGCCGGGCATTGTGCACAGGGTCAATGATGAAGCCGGAGGCAGCCTGAGCTTCTAGGAGTACCAGGGCAGTGCCAGGGCTCAGCAGCTTCTTCTTCATGGCTTCGTAGATACTCATCTTCTGGTTGGAGGGTTTGATCAACAATCCAGCAATGCTGCTCTTGCCCTTCAGGTACCTCTTGATGTCCTCCTGCTGTGAGAGCTCGCCAATGCTCACCTTGCCCTTCACCAGCTTTTCCAAACTCTCCTTGCTCAGGATGCCAGCAGCAGCCAACTTCTCAGCTGACACCTTCTGGCGGATGCCATCAAAGGCGAACTCAGGCTCCCCATTCTGTGCCAGCCCATCCAATGCATCCCTGCCATTGGGCACCGCCATGACATCTGGCCGCTGTGTGGTGGTGACAGTGGCTGCCCCCGGCAACTCGTCTGTCTGGATCATAATCTCTCGTGTCTGGGCCAGGGCAGCCTTGTACTCTTCCTGCATCTGCTCCAGCCTCTGCCTCAGCCTCTTGTTTTCATCTTCCAGCAGCTTTTCCTGCTCCTGTCGCTGCCTCTCCAGCTGCTGCAGCTCCTCCTGTTTCTGCCGCACATTCTCCTCAGCTTCCTGCTGGTGCTTCTTGGCTTCATCCAACATGGCTTTCAACTGCTGCTTCTCCTGCTCCATCTCCTTCTGCTGCCGCTCCTGCTCTGCCTTCAGGTTCTGGGCTTTGTCTACCTCATCTTTGAAGAGCTTCTCCAGCTTCATTTTCTCCTCCTCGATGAACTTCTCCTTCTGCAGCAGGGCATCCTTCTCCGACAGGAAACTCTGCTGGAGGAGCTGCGTCTCCTGGCGGAGCTGTGCCTGCTGGGCCACCTGCATCTGTAGTGAGGTGGAGAGAGGACACAGGGTCAGATGGAACCATGGCAGCACTGGTGGGGTGGTGGGGATGGGCTGGGGAAGAGGGGTAGGCAGGATGGGGGCATGGGGTGTGCGGGGGTGCGGGGCCACTCTGCTACATGGGTTAAGAGTTAAGGGAGCAGAGCTGGAGTTAAGAAACCAGAGCAACACATGGGTGAGACTAGTGAGGAGAAGACAGGACTTCTACAGGGTCAGGAATGGGCTAGGAGCTGGGGACAGCTCTTGGCTACAAACAGGGGGGAAGCAGGACATGCCACAGGAACAAAGAGATGGCACCAGTAGTGAGGACACCCCTGAAAAGCTGACATTGGTGGTGGGCATCACCAGGGTGGGGGGTGGGAGGTCCTGCTCCGGCACCTTGCTGCAGGGTTTGCCTGGCTCTTGACCTTGACCCACACGTTGGTGTCCTGCCCCACAAGCAGTCACTGACCAAGACCTCAGGAGGTGCCAGCAGTCAGCTCCTGTGCTCCAAGGCCCGACCAGCACAGCACCAGCCCCCCTGCATACTCAAGGCACAGGCATGTGGCAGGTGGGGTGGGGGAAGTTCTCCCGATGTCACTGTCACCACCACAGCACCCGCAGCCCAGTACCTCCTCCGCCTTCTGCTGCAGCAGTGCCGCCTCCTGCTTCAGCTTCTCCTTCTCCTGCTCCAGCTCGGCAATGGCCTGCCGCAGCTTCTCGGCATCCTGGTCACTCTGGTGCCGCTGCATCTCTAGCGTCTGCACAAGCGTCATCTTCTCTTGTGTGGACAGCTCAGTTTGGTGAAGCCTCTGGCTGATTTCCTCTGCCTGTTTCTTGAATCTCTTGGCCTCCTCCTCAGCTTTAGCCTGGGCCACACTCATTTCGGCCACGTGCAGCTTGAGGCGCTCAGCCTCAGCAGTGATCTCCAGCTGCCGACGGCGTTCAGCCTCCAGTGTCTTCTGGAAGCCCTCAGTCTCCTCAGCCAGGCGCTGCTGCATCTGTTCCTTGTCCTCCTGCAGCCGCTTGGCGTGTTCCTGTGCCAAGTCCTTCTGCTTCTGCAGCATCTCAGCCTCTGCCTTCAGCCGCGTGGCCTCCTGCACTGCCTGCATCTTTTCCTTCAGCATCTTCTCAGCCAGCGCCCGCTGCTGTGCCAGGTCATCCTCAGCCAGCTGCCGCATGCGGGCAGCCTCCTGTGCTTCCACACTCAGCCGAGCCACCTCCTCTGCCACCTGCTTCATCTTCTCTGCCTCCTCTGCCAGGAGCTTCTGTGTGTTGTCCTTGTCCCTGAGGATCAGTGCCTTGTTCTCCTCCTCGATGCGGCTCTTCAGCTTTGCCAGCTCCTCCATCTGCACCCGCACCTTGAAGAGCTCCTCCTCTACCTGTGCCTTCTGCCGGACGGCATCAGTCACCTCTTCCTTCAGCCGCTGCAGCTCCTCATCCAAGATGCCCTTCTGGTGGTCAGTCTCATCTAGTTGCAGCTTCACTTTGGTCAGCTCCTGCTCCACCTGAGCCTTCTGCCGCAATGTTTGCTCAGCAAACTTCTTGTGCTTCTCCATCTCAGCATCTGCCAGCTGCTTCTGCCGCAGCGCAGCCTGTTCCGCCTGTGCCCGCTTGGCCGCCTCCAGCTCAGCCTCTTTCCGCAGCTTCTCAGCATCTTCTTGTGCCTGTGCCTTGGCTTGCGCCTCCTCCTCTGCCCTCTGCTTCAGTCGTTCAGCCTCCTCCACGCGTTGCCGTGACAGCCCTGCATCCTGTTCAGCCTTGCTGCGGGCAAACTCAGCCTCTTCGGCTGCCCGCCGAGCCCGTTCAGCCTCCTCACGCAGCCGCTCCACGAGGCTCTGCTCCTGCTGCCGCGTCTGCAGCAGCTCCTGCTCCTTCTGCTGCACAGCGGCCAGGTGGGCCTTCTCCTCTGCAGCGATGCGCTTCTGTGCTGCCTCCCGTGCCAGTTGGATCTGCCGCTCTGACTCCTTCTCTGCCAGCTCCTTCTGCCGCCGGGCCTCTTCCACCATGGCCTTCAGCCGCTCCACCTCCTCCAAGGCCAACCGTCGCTGCCGCCCAGCCTCCTCCTCAGCTGCTAGGATGGCCTGCACCTTCTCCTCGGCCTCCCGCCGCCGGCCCTCTTCCTCCAGCGCCAGTGCCCGCTGCCGCTCGGCCTCGTGCTCTGCCTGCTCACGGCTGCGCTGAACCTCCTCAGCCTCGCCACGGATGCGGCCCAGCTCCCGCTCCAGTTCTGTCTTGCCAGCTGAGGCCTTCTCAAAGCTGGCCTTGAGGGCGCGGATCTCCTCCTCCACCTGCCGCCGCTGCCGTAGGGTGTCCTCCACCATGGCCTTCTGCCGCTCCAGCTCACTCTCTGAGGAGCGCTTCAGCTGTGCAATCTTCTCCTCGATGTCCTGTTTGTGCTGGGCTGCCTGCTCCTCCAGCAGCTTGCGCTGGTAGGCCTCATCCTCTGCCAGCCGCCGCAGCCGCTCATTCTCTGCCTCCTTCTCCTTCAGGGCAATCTCTGCCTCTGCCTTCAGTCGAGAGGCCTCGTTGATGGCCGCCAGCTTCTCCTTCAGGATGCGCTCGGCCTCGGCCCGCTGCCGGCCAGCCTCATCCTCTGCCAGCTGCCGTTGCCGCTTGGCCTCCTCGGAGAGGGCACGCAGGCGGGCAGCCTCCTCGGCCAGCTCCCGCAGCTTGCTGGCCTCGGCCTCCAGCCGCTGCTTAGACTTCTCACTGCTGGAACGTGACTCCTCCTCTGTCTTGGCCTTGCTCTCCAGTAGCACTTCCATCTCAGCCCGCAGTTTGGCCAGCTCGTCTTCCACCTCCTTCCTCTTCTGGATGGCCTCGCTCACCTCTGTCTTCAGCCGTGAGAGCTCCTCCTCCAGCAGCAGGCGCTGCTGCTCCCCATTCTCCATCTCAGCCTTCAGCCGGATTAGCTCCTGCTCCGCTGCCAGCCTCTGCTGGGCCGTGCCCTCCGCCAGCTCCCGCTGCTTCTCCAGCTCCTCCTCTGCCAGTTCCTTCTGCCGCAGGGCTGACTCCTCTGCCTTGGCACGCTTGCGGGCCTCCCGCTCTGCATCCTCCTTCTGCTTCTCAGCCTCCTGCTGTGCCAGTGTCTTCTTGTGAGCCACCTCCTCTGCCTGCAGCCTCAGCCGCAGCGCTTCATTGGCCTTCTGCCGCCAGCGCTCCAGCTCCTTCTCAGCCTCCTCCCGTGAGCGCTCAGCCTCCAGCTGCTGCCTCTTCAGCCGCTCGGCCTCCTCCTGCAGCTGGGCCACGGTGTTGTGCTCCTGCTGCAGCGACAGCTCCAGCTGTGCCGTCTTCTCAGCGAAGGAAAGCCGCTTGCTCTGCAGTGTGGCCTCGGCACTGCGCTGGGCCACCTCTTGGGCCACCTGGATCTGTCGCTCCTTCTCGGCCTCTGCCTGCCGCATGCGGCGCTCGGCCTCCTCTGCCTGCAACCGCAGCTTCTCCAGGTCTGCCACTGCCTTCTGCTTCTCCCGTGCTGCATCCCGCTCCGCCTGTACCTTGCGCTGCAGCTCCTCCTCGGCCTCCCGCTTCTTCTGGCTCTCCTCCTTCACCTGGTGCCGCAGCCGCTCAGCCTCCTCCTGAGCCTGCCTCTTCTGCCGCTCAGCCTCCTCGGCACGTGCCCGCAGCTCCTGCAGCTCAGTCTCGGCACCCGCCCGCTGCTTCTCAGTGCTCTCCAGCTGCAGGCGGATCAGGCGTATCTCCTCCTCCACCTTCTTGCGGTTGTACTCAGCCTCCTCAATCAGCTTCACCTTGGACTTGATCTGGTGGTCCGAGTTCTGCCGCAGCTGCAGCAGCTCCTGCTGGATATTCTGCTTCTGCTGCTCAGCGTCCACGGCCACCACCTGGCGCCGGATCACCTCTTCCTGCATGCGGAGCTGCAGCTCCTGTGCCTCTGCCTCTGCCTGTGCCTTGGCTTTGGCATGGGCCTCGGCCAGCTGCCGCTGCTTCTCCAGCTGGGCCTCCACCTCCGCCAGCCGCTGCCGCTCCTCCTCCTTCAGCTTCTTGGCAGCTTTCTGGAGGGGGAAGAGGGTGCAGAGAGAACGGGAGAGAGGAGAGAGAAACAAATCACAGGGATGCGACCGAGCTGAGGCCTCGGCACAGCCACCGCCACCAAGAGACAGGATGGGGCCTGGAACGGCTCCTGGGCCCTGGGCCTCCCTGCCAGCCACAGGCAGTGATACAGCCTCAGTAGCCATGTGGCGCATGGGAGACAGGCGCATGGTCGCGTGGCCTTGGCACAGCATGGACAGACAGGCAGACAGATGGACAGGAGCAGCACACAGCAGGAGATGGAGCAACCAGAACAGCCCAGAGCCATGGGGATGAGCAGCCTGCAGCCACCACCATGCCTGGTGGCCAGCAGCACAGCCCAGCTGTGGGGCAATGCAGAGCCCGAGCGAGAGACGCAGCACCAGAAGCCATCACCAGGAGCCATCACCAGGAGGAAATGAGAGATCCAGCAGAGGGTGAGTGGGACAGAGGGGAGCAGGTGCCAGGGGGGTGCTATCAGGATTCTCTCTCCTGGGAAAGCCCTGGTGACATGGGAGCCATCCCAGCTCCAGCCTGGCTGCCATGGCTGGTTGCAGTCACACCGGGTGACCTGGGCAGACCTTGGCATGCCAAAGGGCTGGAAATGAGCATGGCACACACACCATGAGCAGGGCACCAGCACAGGCAATATCATGTGAGTGAGCCCAACCCTGTACTGTGGGGATGGGTCCCCTCATGCCCCCAGGGAGTTGATGCAGACAGAGGAGAGTGAGCAGTGGGGAGGCATTCCTGAGGGCACAGAGGGCAAGGTAAGCGCAGGCTGCTGGCAGTGCCAAGGAGTGAGGCAGGGGGTGCCAAAGGAAGGGGGCACGCGCAGAGGGTGAGTACCTGGTGTGGGGAGGCTGGAGCCCTCCTGGCTCCAACACCCCCATTAGCTCCCCACCACTACACAGCCCACAGCCCCCGCGGAGGCAAAGCTGCTCGATGTCCAGGGCAGAAACCAAGAGTTAGAGAAGGCACCACCACAGAGCCCCAGGCACTGCACCTGGCACACACCCAGGCCATGCTGCCGGCACCACCTGCATCTGGGAAGTGTCTCCTACCACCAGTCATGCCAGAGCCTGGCAGTGTCAGAGCCAGCTCCGTGTGCCACCCAGAACCGCCCAGGAGTGCCACTGTGCCCAGAACCAGTGTGGCAGCAGGGTTAGAGGCCATGGGCGAATGTTAGTGACGGGGCAGGGGGGCCAGCGGTAGCCTCCAGGACCCCTGTGCCCCATTGCTGGGCAGCGGCCCGAGCCGTGTAACCACCCCGTGTGCCACCACTGTACCTCCTCCTGTTCCAGCCGTCGCAGCGTCTCGGTGATGAACTTGATGTACTGGCTGCTGAGTGTGGTCAGCTCACTGTACCGTGTCCGCAGCTCCACATACTGCACAGAGGGCACCAGGTAGAGTCAGCAGAGTGCCCTCCATACCCAATACCCACTGCTTGGCACCACAGCACTGCCAGGGCCACCACAGCCACCCCTCCAGCCAAGGGCTGCAGCCTCCAGCCCCTGGGGAAGGAACTGCCAGGCTCAGGGGGTGCAGGACCCCCAGGTGCCCCCTCACCTCCTGGATGATGCTGTCAGACGCTGACTGCACCTTGGGCTTCTTGGCTGGAGATGCCACTGGCTCCACCTGTGCCTTGAAGCTGACCAGCTGCAGCTCATAGTCCTGGGGAGAGGGTCCTCAGATCAGCAACCACAGTCCCACCAGCCCCGTTTGGGGCCAGCTGACACCAGGGCACCTCCTCCCTGGTTACACAGCCAGCCCCACCCCAAGGAGACCACCCCAGATCTGGCACCTTGATGGCATCGATGTACTGCTTGGCATAGCGCTGGCACTCCTCCACCTTCTCCTTGTTGCGCTCGCACTCTTCCAACAGGGCCTGGAAAGAGAGAGTGGGGACTTGTGGGATGGGGTGGAGTGGCAGAGGCCTCCAAGCAGCATTGCGGGGGCACCACCAAACCATGGCTCTCAGCACATCTCCACAGCTTTAAAATTCCTCCGAGGATGGGCACCACTCCAGGGACTCCACCCTGGGCAGCCTGGGCCAGGCCTGCACAAGTCTCAGGAGGCACAAATTGTTCCTCATGGCCAACCTCAACGTCCCCTGGGTCAACTTGAAGCCAATTCTTCTTGGCCCAATGCTTGGCACAAGAAATCTCAGCCCCACCTGGCTCCAGCCTCCTCTCAGGCACTTGCAGACAGCTAGAAGGTCTCCCCTCAGCCCCCTTTGCTCCGGGCTCCACACTCCCAGGGCCCTCAACTGCTCCTCACAACTTCTCCACATCCTCCTCCTTCTTCTCCAGACTTCTTACCAGTTTCCTTACCCATCTCTGGACCTGCTCCAGCCCCTCAGATGTGCTCAGGTAAGCCACCCCACCCCAGCAAAGGATGTCCAACAGCCCCAGTCCCACCAGCCCCACCGTGGGCCCCACCTTCTGCTGCAGCAGCTGCTCCCGCACAGCCTTGCTGTCTGTGATGGGCACAGCCTGGATCTGCTCCTGGCGCTGCCTGGCATCACGGATCCACTGCAGCAGGGCATCACAGCTCTCCCGGTAGTAGCCAAGCTGCCTTCCCAGCTGGCCCAGCTCGCGCTGGCGCAGCTCAGTCTGTGCCAGCACTGCATGCCAGCGCTCCAGCAGCTGCTGCGCCCGCTCCCGGTACCGCTCCAGGTCCACGTCGCGCTCGCTGTGCCCCCGCACCAGCCGCTCGTTCACCTCCATGGCCTTGCCCAGGTCAGTCTCCAGCGCACTGAAGAAGGGCTGATGGCCCTCAGCCTGCGCCCGCAGCCGCTGCAGCAGACATGGCACAATCATCATCAGCCACCAGGATCACTCCCAGTCACCTCAACTCCTCACCAGCTACCTCAGCTTCTCAATGGCCATGCCAGCTCCCCACCAGCCACCTCAGCTCCTCAACATCTGCCCCAGCTCACCAGCCATGCCAGCTCTTCACCACCCATGCCAGTTTCTCACCAGTCACCCCAGCTTCTCATCAGCCACTCCAGCTCCCCACCAGGCACCTCAGCCCATCAACCAACTCAGCTCCTCACAAACCACTCCAGATCCTCACCAGCTGCCCCAGCTTCCCACTGCCCACCCAGGTCTCCACCAGCCACATCAGCTCCCCACCGGCATGGTGCCGCCCAGCTCTCCACTGGCATGATGCCACCCTGCAGGTACCTTCAGCTCAGCCTTGCTGGCCTCCAGCTCCTGCAGGTCAGCTGGCACTGTCTGCACATCCTTCAGCTGCTCCTCATACTTCCTGAGCATCTCCTCTGCTCCCTGCGTGCTGCGGATCACCAGGTCAATGGTCTTCAGCCTGCAGGGAGAGGACACAGCATCAGCCATTGTCATGAGGCTGCCTCTGGATCATGGGGCCAGTGCTGGGCTCCCCACTTCAGCACAGACTCGGAGCTACTGGAGAGAGGCCAGGGCAGGCTGGGAATCTGCTGAGAAGACTCTGAGCAGGGAAGGTTGAGGCACCTGGGGCTGCTTAGCCTGGACAGGGGAAGACTCAGAGGAGATCTTCTTAGTGTCTGCAGGGTTGGGGGCAAGAGGCTGGGGCCAGACTCTTGCCACTGGTGCCCAGGGACAGACCAAGGGCCACCAGGCACAAACTGGAAGCCAGGAGGTTCCCTCAGGAGCAGCCTCTTGGCTTGGAGGGTTCAGAAGGAAGGGAAAAGAATAAAAAAGGGAAAAGAGAAAAAAAGGGAAAAGGGAAAAGAGAAAAAAAGGGAAAAGGGGAAAGAGAAAAAAAGGGAAAAGGGGAAAAAAGGGAAAAGGGAAAAAAAGGGAAAAGGGAAAAAAAGGGAAAAGGGAAAAAGTGAGAAGTGGGACCCTTACTTCTCCAGGTAGATGCTGGACAGACTGTAGACCTGCTCCATCTTCTGCAGGGTGAGCTCCAGCTCAGAGCGCAGCAGTGGGGCCGAGCCCACCTGCTCGGGCTGTGCCAGCACCTGCTCTGTGCGTTCGCTGACCTTTGCCAGGCTCTTCTTGATGCCTTCCAGTTCCAGGTGGATTTGCTGTGGGCACAGGAGAGGTCCTCACTCCCTGCCTACTGCCACCAGGGTAGTTGGATAGGCACCAGATCAATGTGGGGTGCCCAGGACCTTGTTCTGGGTGCCAGTGTCCCTGTTCTGGATGACCAGGTCTCAGTGCCAGTGTCTCGTTCTAGGTGCCAACATCTCTGTCCTGGTCCCTGTACTGAGTGCCCAGATGCCTGTTCTGGATGCCAATGTCCCTGTTCTAAGCACCAGAGGTGCCAAGAGCCCTGCTCTCAGTGCCAATGAACCTGTTCCAGGTGCTAAGATCCCCATGCTGGGTGCTCAGGCCTCCATTCTAGGAGCCAATATCTCTATTCTGGGTGCCAAGATCCCTGCTTTCTGTGCCCAAGTCCCTGTTCTGGGTGCCAAGCTTCCTGGTCTGTGTTCCACAGGCAATAACAGTCCTGTTGAAGGCCCAGGTCTCTGTTCTTGAAGCCAGTATTTATGTCCCAGGCACCCCTGTCCCTGCTTTTGGAGCCCCCATCCCAGGTGCCCAAGTCCCTGCTCTTGGTGTCCACATCCCCATCCCAGGTGCTTATGTTCCCACTCTGGCTGTACATATCCCCATCCCTGTTCTGGATGCCCAGGTCCCCATTCTAGGTGCCAATGCCCCTTAATTCTAGGTGCCCATGTTCCCATACCAAGGGCCCACGTCCCTGCTCTCAGTGCCCATGTCCCCATCCTGAGTGCCCAAGTCCCTGCTTTTTACACCCATATTCCCATCTCAGGTACCACACCCCCATGCCAAGTGTCTGGGTACCTGCTGCTCGTTCTGGCGCTGGGCACACTCACGCGCTGGCTCCTTGCCCAGGGGCAGCCGCACCTTGGTGACCGTGCGGCTCTCGCAGCTCTCCAGCTGCAGCCGAATGTCCCTCAGCTGCGAGATATGGCTGCGGCACAGAGCTTCCTCCTGCTCGCCTGGGGACACCATGGGGACATCAGCCACAGCTGGGGACACCCAGGGGACATCAGCCCCAGTGCCAGCCCCAGGGACACCTACGAGATATCAGCCCCTTCCCAGGGACACCCAGGGGCCATCAGACTCATCCCCAGGACACCTGGGAAACATCAGCCACGGGCCCAAGGACACCCAGAAGACATTAGCCCCATCCTCAGGAGCACTCAGGGGACATCAGCCCTGTCCTGGGGGATGCCCTGAGCACCAGGTTGGGTGCCAGGCCCAGGGGTGTCACCTTTCTCTTGGGAGCGCAGCAGCTGCTGGTACTTCTGGGTGCAGCTGGCATAGTCGCGCTGCAGCTGCTGGCACTCTCCTGGCTGGAAGCCGCCTGCGTCCTGGCTGAGCCGCAAGAACTCCTGGTAGTGGGCATCCAGCTCCCGCAGCACCCGCTGGCACTCCTCTGCGGGCAGCGAGCGGAACTAGGGGGCACAGGTAGCTGTCAGAACTTTGCCACTGCCACCACAGGATCCCCAGGTCCCCCTGGCGGCAGGTACCCAGCCCATGCCCCCAGCACCGGGCACTCACCGTGTGTGGGGTCCAGGCCTGGATCTGCTGGATGTGGCGCCGCAGGCACTGCCAGGCCAGCAGGCATCGCAGGTCCTGGTGCTGCTGCTGCCAGAGCTCCAGTAGCTGCCGGTGGGAGGCCTCCAGCCTAGGCAGAGGGCAGCAGGAGGGCGTGAGGGGTGGCACTCCCAGGCAGGGTGGGGAGATGAGGAGGGTGTGAGGGATAAGGAGGGGAGGAAGACCCTTGGTGCTGTGGGGACACTATGGCAAGGTGCAGAGCTGGTGGGGTGTCACCAGCTGGGCACATTGGGGCTGCCGTGGGGCTGGGGGGCACACTGTGGTGCAGAGGGGCTGGGGGTAACCCTGTGAGTGCTGTGGGTCTGGCATCATCCTGTGGGTCTGGGGGTTCCACCATTGAACTGAGGGGTTCCACCATTGGACCCATGGGTCTGAGGGTTACACTGGGGGTCTGGGGGTTGTGCCATGGGTCTGGGGGCATCCCATGGGTTCTGTGGCTCTGAGGTCACCCTGTGGATATGGGGGCCATCCCACGGGCTTGGGGTTTGCACTATGGGTTTGGGGTCACCCTGTGGGTCTGGGGATTCCACCATGGCTCTGGGGTCATCTGGGGCTCACCCCGTGGGTGCCATGGGTCTGATGTCTCACCTGCGCACAGCCTCCAGCGCCTCGGGGTTTGGAGGGGGCAGCAGGAAGCAGACTGAGGGCACCAACGCCTCACTGCCCCCCGCGCCCTGCACCCGCCAGCGGTGCCCCTGCACCTGGCTGAGCAGGGCACAGGCATCACCCTTGTGCACTGTGATCTGTGGGGGCATCACAGGGTCAACTCTCTGCCAGTAGTGCTCCCCTGCGCCTTCCAGAGCCCCCAATATCCCCAGTACACCCCCAAGTCCCCCAGTGACTCCAATGCCTTCAAGTGCCCTTCTGGTGCCCCCCAGAGCACCCCCCCCCATCCTCTCAGTGCTCTGCAGAGCCCCCCAATGCCCTCCAGAGTCCTGCAGCATCCTCCAGCCCTCCCCCAGAGCCTCTCAATGCCCTCCCAGTGCCCCCTGGAGCCCTCCAGTGCCCCCCCGGTGCCCCCCTGACCTCCATCTGTTTGTAGTCACAGACAGCCTGGAGCGGGGGCCGACCCTGAAGGGGGGTGTCTGGGCTGCGTGGCTTCAGCTGAATGATGCCCTGGGCACGGCGGGCAAGGGCCCCCAGCTGCACTTCCAGTTCTGCCAGCTGCTCCTTCTGCTCCTGTGGGTACCGGCAGGTCAGGGGGACACGTGCATGGGTTGGGGGATCCCCGTGGCAAGCACTGGGGTGGAGGAGGTTGGAACGAGGCAACAGGGATCAGGGTGGGCATGAAGGGGGCACCTCAATAGGTAGAAGCGGTCCCATGGAAGGGGAGAGGGCTAGGGAGGTAATGGCAGGGGTCAGAGGGGCACAGGTGTGACCCTGGGGTGGAGTGGAGTTGGGAGTCTCCTGGGCAGGCTGCAGCAGGGCTGGGGGACCTGAGCTATGGTGGGGATTTGCATGGTGCAGCCATGCAGCAGTCGGGTGTAGTGGGACTGGAGATCCCTCGGGGTGGGGGTGGCCCTGGGAGTGGGGGTGACTCTGGAGGTCTGCCATGGGGCTGGGGTCCCAGGGGGGTGCTCACAGCACAGTCCTGCAGCAGTGGGGTCAGTGAGGCTTGGGGTCCCTTGGAGGCTGCAGTGAGTGTAGGGGTTCAGTGACTCTGAGGGTGACCTTAGGGATCCACAGTGGATTTAGGGGATGACCTTGGGGGTGTGCCGTGGGGCTGGAGATGCGGTGGGGCTGGGGGTGACCCGGAGGGTTCCACAGTGGGGCTGAGGGTGATCTGAGGAGGTCCACAGTGGGGCTGGGGGGGACTGGGGGGGGGTTCACAGGCGTCTGGGGGTGATCCAGGGGATAACCCCAGCAGTTTGCCATGAGGCTGGAGATGCAGTGGGGCTGGGGGTGACGTGGCGGGGGCACAGTGGGTCTGAGCATGACCCTGGGAGTCTGCAGTGGGTCTGGGGCGTGGGGGCACGCACAGAGCAGTCCTGCAGCAGGTCCTCCAGGCGGGTGACGGTGACACCGCGGTCGCAGGTGAACTTCCTCCTCATGGCCTCCTCTGTCCTCTGCAGCAGCTCCTGCATTTCCTGCACCTCGGTGAAGAACTGCAGGGAAGGGGAGCAAGGGGGTTGGCACCGACCACAGTGGTTGGTGCCGACCCCATCCTGCCCCGCCTGGCTGTGCCTGGCGGTGCCCACCTGGAAGTAGGTGCTGTTCTCCTTCAGGTGCCGCTCGATGCAGCAGCACAGTTGGAGCATCCAACTCCACTGGGTCTGCAGCGCTGCCAGGAATGCCTGTGGGCACGGGGATGGGCGCTGGCACCAGAACTGATACCACCAATGGCACTGCCAATGGCAATGGCGCCAGCACCAGCACTGCCAGCGTCATCAGTAACAGCACCACCAATGCCAACAGCACTGGCACCAGCATTGGCACTGCTATTGGCACCACCACCAACAGCCCCAGCACTGCCAATGCCAATGGCACCAGCACTGGTGCCAGCCAACTGCCTGCACTTCCACAGCCCCATACCAGTGACCCACACCCATGCCCCATTGTGCCCACAGCTCTGTGGAGCTGTGCCCCACAGAGTGGCCCAGTGCCCAGCACCCCACAACCCATCCCCATGATTTGCTGTGCTCTGGCTTCCCAGCCCCTCCAGCCCCCTCGGTGCCTGCAGTGCCCACCTCCAGCGTCTGTCTGCCTGGGTGCTCCTCCTGCAGCAGCCTCTCGCCAGTGCTCTGCAGCTCCTGTACCCGCCGCTCCCGCAGCTCCAGCTCCCGCATCAGTGCCTGGCACCAAGGACAGCACATCAGGCACTGGCACCAGCCCTGGCACCAGCATCAGCCCCTCACCAGTGAAGTCAACAGAGGAGGAGCCACCTGCTCCAGCTCCGAGATAACAAAGATAAAGGTATGGCTGGCACAGGGGGTACAGCTAGCATGCGGGGCACACACCCACAAGGAGAGTGTGGCACAGTGGTGGGGTGGCATAGTGACACAGTGGCATAGTGACACGGCTGGGATGGCCAAAAGGCATCCCCCTGGCCCGTGGTGTGAGGGCACCTCCAAACCCTGTCCCCTCCACCCAGCCCAGAGGGACAGGAAGGGTGTAGGGTGGCAGGGCAGCAGGTGCCAGGCCGTCAGTGGGCACAGGGTGGCAGGCTGCCCCATACCGAGTAGCTGTCCTTTTTGGCTGTCATGTTGGGGTTGTGGTGGCTCCAGTCGAAGGTGACCTCCTCCTCTTCGCGCTCACTCAACCACAGCAGCTCCTTGGTGGCAGCACTGATGAAACTCTGCAGGCTCTCCAGGTGCCGCAGACGTGACTTGGATGAGGTCTGGGGTGGGCACAGGGGGCACTGAGCCTGTGCCCTCTGCCCCACAGTGCCCCACATTGCTCACACATCTGCCCCATCGTCCTCTGCCCCACAGCGCATCACATCTTGCCTGCCCATCATCATCCTCCTCCCCATCATCCTCTATCCATTGTGATCCTCCCTACACACTGACTCAGACATCTGCCCATCATCATCCTCCACCCACCACTGGCCCACATCTCTGCCCCCATCCTCCTCCCCATCATCATCCTTCCCCCTCACTGCCCCACAACTCTGCCCCCATCATCCTCCCCTCCAACTGCCCCAGAAGTCTGCCCCCATCCTCCTCCCCATCATCATCCCTCTACCACTGCCCCCCATCTTCCTCACAGATCTGCCCCCCTTTCCCATTTCCCCATGTCTTGCTTCCCTTTCATAACCTCCTGCCCCCCAGTTGCCCCTCTTGCCCCTCTGGTGCCCCATTGCTCCCCCTCCCCCACCACCCTGTTCCCCCTGCCACTCCCCCAAGCCCCCATCACCCCTGGTGCCCCTCAGTGCCCCCTCACCAGCAGCTTCCCGTACTGCAGCTCCAGTTTGCTCAGGCACTCCCGATAGGCACCGCGGGACCCAGGGGAGAGCTGGGCCTGAGGTGACCCAAAAGTGAGTGTGGGGACCCCCACAGGGCCCTGGGGACATCCCCAGCCCCATGGAAACCCCCAGAGACCTCTGGAGTCCCCCAACAGTGGCTCTGGGGAGGGAGCCTCATTCAAAGGACCCCCTGGAGGTCCCCAAAGCTGGTCTTGATGACCCCCAAGAGCAGGGACAGGGGACCTAAGGTGCACAGGGGGTATGAGGGTCTTGTAGGGCATGGGGGTCATGGGGTATGTGGGGGCATAGGGGATATGATGAGCACAGGGGACATAGCGGGTATTGGGATCTGGTGGGGCATGGGGGGCACAGAGGACAGGATGGGCACAGGGGACATGGGGAGCAAGAGGGGCACAGAGGGTATTAGGATCTTGTGGTAGCATGGGGTGCACAGTGGACATGGTGGGCACAAGGCGTAAGAGAGAGTAAGAGGGACATTGGTATCTTGCAGGGCACAGGGGGCATGGGTGGCATGGGGGACATTGGTATCTTGTGGGGCATGGGGAGGATGAGGGGCATGGTGGGCACAGGGCTGCTGGGAGTGGGTCCATCCCCAGTGTCACCCCACAGTGATGCCCACCTCATCAGCCCGTGCCCGGTCAATCTTGGCACGGAACTCCTCGATGGACTGGTGCAGGCCACGGTGGCTGCCCAGCTGCGCCTCCACAGTGGGAAGGTCCATGCCCCACTCAGCTGCTGCCAGGCGCTGCTGGTTCTCCTCCACCCATGCCAGCAGGTCCTGTAGGTAGCGCAGTGTCGCCTCCTCCAGCTCTGCCTTCGGCCGCTGGGGCACTGCTGCTGTCGTCGTCACTGTTGTCGCCGCTGGCACCACTGTGGGCGCTGCGCCCGATTTGAGCCGCAGGTTGTACTCGGTGCGGATGGCGACCAGCCGCTCATGCAGGCGGTACACCCTGCAGGGGGCACAGGTGGGCAGAGGCTCGGCAGGGGCACAAGGGACTTGAGGAGGCACGGGAAGCTGGGACATGGAGGGTATGGTGAGCATGGGGGGCACAGGAGACATAGAGGGCACAAAGGACATGGTGGATGCAGGGGGACATGGTAGACACAAGGAACATGGCAGGCAGAGGGAGAACGGTGGGCACAGGGGGCAATGGAAGCACAGAGGACATGGGGGGCACAGAAGGCATGGCAAAGACGAGGGGCATGGTGGGCACAGAGAACATGAGGGCAGAGGGACATGAAGGGCATGGGGTGTGGGCACAAGTGCCAGGGTGGCTGTCACAGGTGCAGATTAGTTTAAGGTGGGTGCAAGGTGGGTGCAGGGTGAGTAAAAGTGGGTGCAGGGTGGGTAAAGGGTGAGGCATAGGGTGAGTAGGTGGGCACAAAGGGCACACACCGGTGGTACACCTGCTCACTCTGTGGGTGCAGATAGATACAGGGTGAGTTCAGGGTGGGCAGAGGGTGGGTACAGGTGGGCAGAGGGCGGTATGGTGGGCACGCACCGGCGGTACATCTGCTCGCCCTGTGGGTGCCGCCCATCCTTCAGGGTCTGGACGTCATTGAAGAGCAGCCGGATCATGCCATCTGCCTTGTCCAGGTCCCGCTCCAGCTCTGCTGCCCGCTGTGCCGCCTTGCCCAATGCCAGCAGCCGCACATCCTGCACGCACGCAAGGTCAGGGCATGGCGTGGGGCACGGCCGGGCACCCCCCCACCCTGTGGTGCCCCCACACTCACAGCCTGGAGCAGGGCATCGGCCTGATTGAGCTGCTCCTCGCACAGCCCCGACTCCATCTGCAGCTTGGTGACCACACGCTGCAGCCTCTCCAGCCTGTGGGCACAGGCACAGCGTTGGCACGGCATTGGCACGCAGGCACCAACCCTGGCCACACGGCACAGCTAGTGCCATATGGGGTGCCAACCCCATTCATGGCATGGATACTGCCCCATGGAGTGCCAATGCCATCCATACATGGCACAGGTCCTGTGCCATAGGGCAATCATTTCAGTGGTGCATGGCATGGATTGTGTCCCATGGGGTGTCAACCCCATCCATGGCACACCTCCTGCCCCATGGGGCACAGATCCCAGTCGTGGGAACCAGCAGGTCCCCCACCCAGATCCCGTATGCCCATGCCACGGATCCCATCCCTGCCGGGCACAGATCCTGCCCGTGCACAGCCCTGATCCCACCAAGCCCAAATCCCACCCTAGCCTGGCACCGTTCCCATCCCTGCACAGCACAGATCCTGTACATTCCCGGCACGGATCCCATTCCCTCAGCCGCCCTGATCCCGCCCATCCTGGCACCAATCCCATTCCCTACACATCTTTGATCCCGCCCAGCCTGGCATCGATCCCACTCTCCGCCTGGATCCATCCTGCCGGCCCCCCCAGAGCTCGTTGCCAGCCCAGCCCCGATCCTGGCCATCCCTTTCCCATCCCACTCCTCACCCCACTCCCATTCCCACCCTACTCCCACCAGCGCCGTGCCCGGCCGTGCCGTGCGGTGCCGGTCGGTGCCGCGCTGGCGTCCCGGAGCCGCTGACTCACGGCCCTGGTGGTTCCGTGGCCAGGGCCAGGGGGAGGCCAGGACACCCCACCCAGCCCAGCCCCGCCCAGCCCAGCCCCGTGCTTTGGCTGCGGGTGCCCGCCCTGCTGCCAGCCCTGTTGCCTGCCCTGATGCCCAGCCTGGTGTTCATCCCGGTGCCAGTCCTGTTACCTGCCTTGATGCCCACCCCAGTGCCTGTCTGTTGCCTATTCCAGCACCCACCCCAATGTCCACTCCCGTGCCCACCCCGGTGTCCACCCCTGTTGCCCACCCTAGCGTCTTCGGTGCCCACCCCAGTGCCCCCCCTCGGTGCCCGTCCCGGTGCCCGCAGTTGACACTGGCCTCTCGAACTCCGCCCGCAGTAGCTTCTCTCTCTCCAACACGGCCACGTGCAGCTGCCCCCATTCCTTCTCCACGTCCAGCGGGTGGTACCCGGGGGGCACCTTCAGCTGCCCCGACTGCACTGCACCCTGTGCCCCACAAACATCACAACCTGCAGCTGGCAGCCTGCGCAGCTGGGAGCAGGGCCCCACAGACCCTTGGCACCTCCACAGCCTCTCAGCCCCATGTGAGCCCCAGAGCCCTAGGACCCCCAGTTCCTCCCCACCCCAAGTTCTCCAGGACCTCCCAGCACACTGGGACCCACAGGAGACCCCTGGTCCCTTGAGACCCCCAAACTCGAGACCCTGCCCTCCCCTCAGCCCCCCTCGGAATTGCCAGCTCCCTCTCAGCACCCCTGAGACTCCCCATAGCCCTGGAAACCCCAGGAAATCCCCAGAACCTTGGGACCCTCAGGACCCCTCAGTGCACCAGGCCCTCCAGCACCCCTGGGTCCCCCAAATCCCTTGGGACCCCCAGCTTCACCTAGCACCCCAGGACCTCCCAGTGCCACAGGTCTCCCAGTTCCCCCCCAGTACCCCAAGACCCTGGGCCCCTGGGATCTCCCAGAGCCCTGGGACCCTCAGTTCACTGCTGTGCCCGCACACCTCCAGGCTCTGGAAGATGGCTTTGGCACGGTTCTTGTCGGCCTCCTTGGCTGGCAGCTCTGTCTCCTTGAACTTCAGGAACTGGCGCCAGAGGATCTGCCAGGGGCAGGAGACAGCTGAGGGGGCAGCGGGATCCCCAGTGCCAGGTCCCCCCAGCTCTGATAGTGTCCCCCATCCCCCCAAGGCTCGGTGCGTGCGAAGCAAGCAGGAAGGAAGGGGCCGGGTGGGAGCTGGCAGCTGGCGTTTGCCAGGGTGAGTCACAGCAGAGCTGGAAGGGCTGAGTCAGAGGGGCCCCCCCTGCCCCCGGCACGCGGCTCTGCCACGGCATCGCCACAGCACCCAGCCCCCCGAGGCCCACAGCACCCCACAGACAGGCTGGATCGACCCACTTGGCACTGGGGTGGACCCAGTTTGTCCTGGGATGGGCAGTGCTACAGTTACAGCTGGATCTCCCGGTTCCCAACATAGCTGGTGCGAAGCGGCAGCACAGCTGGGTGGGTGCCAGTCTGGGGTTGCCCGCGCCGCAAGGACTCGCCGCGGCATGAGCCCAGCCCACGCTTGGGCCAGTGCCCAACTGGGCCACGGCCAAGCCCCTTCCCGCCAGCAGCGTGGCTCAAGCAGCACCTTTCATCGGGTGCCAAGTCACGGTGGCATCGTGGCCTCACCTCCACCTCCTCGTAGCTGGCAGGGAAGCGACGCTCCTCGAACTGCACTGTGTGCTGGCGCTGCCACCGCAGCAGCGCTGTCACCACCTCGTAGTACTCCTGCCAGCGCAGCTGCAGCTCCTGTGGGCAGTGGGCACGCATGGGCACCTGGCTTGGCGCCCCCGGCCTGATCCCCTGGGTCTGGCATCCCCAGACCAGGGCCCCCAACTTGGCACCCACAACTGCTGCCACTGCAGCTCTTGTGGGCACGTACAGAAACCCCAGCCTGGCACCCCAAGCCTGCCATTCCCCACATCCTGCCACCACAGCTGCAGCTCCTTTGGGTATTGGACATATGTGGCACCCTGAGCCTGGTACCCCCCAGGCAGGCACCTCAACTCCTGCCACTGCAGCTGAAATTCCTGCAAGGCAGTAGGCACGTGTGGGGCTGGCTGCCCATGCAGGGGACATGTGGCATCTGCAGCCTGACGCCCCAGCCTGGCACCCCCAACTCCTGCAACCATAGCTGCAGCTCCTGCAGTAGCTGGCATGTGTGGGACCCCCAGCCTGGCACCTCTGGCCTGACACCTTCGATTTCTACCACAGGACCTCCAACTTCTAGGAGCAGTAGGTATACATGGGACCCCCAGCCTGGCAACCCTGGCCTCACACCAAAGTTGGGGAACTTTGGTCACCACAGCTGCAGCTCTGTGGGCAGTAGGCACGTCTGGGGCTAGCTGCCAAGGCAGGGGACATGTGGCACAACTCACATTGGCCTTGACACCATCCTGCACCTCGGGCACACGTGGCATGGCATCGTAGAGTGAAGAGACATAGGTGATGATCGACTTCTCATCCGGCTGTGGCACGTCCACGTCTGCCAGAGGAGAGTGAGGGGGTGAGGGTTGGGGTGGAGGGTCTGTAGGTGACCCTAACAGCCTGGCACAGCCCTGGCAGCGCAGGTACCTTCAGGGTCCAGGAGGCGGGTGACACCCAGCTCGCGCTCGGCAATGGTGAAGGCCTGGTCCAGGTTCTCCAGGTTGCTTTGCCGGAAGACTCGGTTCATGTCGATCAGCATCGGCCTGGCACAGGTGGGCACACTTCAGGATGGGCACAGGGACCCTGCCTGCAGGGGAAACCCCTGGGACCACCATCACACCCCGCTGGGGCTGCTGGCGACACCCACACCCGGCACCCTACCCTGAGCACCACCATCATCGGTGGCACCAGTAGCTGGAAAGACCCACAGTGGGCAAAGGACATCGCAACAGCCCCCAACAGGGTTGCCCCATCGGGCAGGGACCTCTAGGGTTGCTGGCATCAACCATACTGCGGCTGGGCAGCCACACCCTGGGCACCAGTGGCACCAGCAGCTGGTGAGAGCCACCAGGAGCCAGGGACCCCAACCAATAGCCCCCAGTAGGGAACCCCCAGTGTGCCCTGGCACCCCATGATGGTGCCAGCTCCAGCCCCACTGGTGTCTACAGCTGGCAGAGCCACAGGTTGTGCTGCACTGAGTAGAAGTGTCTGTGGATGCCAGTGGGCACTAGGCACACCAGGATGTCCTCACAGACCATCACCACCCTGCTGTCCTGTACTCTTGGCATAGCCCATGCCAAGACCCAACCCACACCACAGTGCCACCTGGCATCCTGCCACCCATTGGGCTTCACGGTGGGACCCAGCCAGGTGCCGCTGTCAGGGAGCTGTGGCCACAGTTGTGGCTCGGTGTGGAGTGTGGCATGGTCTGGCGCAGCCTAGCACAACTCAGGGACCTCCTCCCACTGCCCCCCACACATGGCACCACAAAAACCCACAGCAGCTGTGGCACAGCCTCTGGAGACCTGCTCACTCATGCCTTGGCATGCCACAGAGGGCACCATGCCCAGCACTCTGCGGGGTAGCACCCAGCACTGGGAGTTTGGGACAGTGACTGAGCCACCTGACTCCTGGTGCCATCATGGCACTGCTGGCACAGGCCAAGGGGCCAGGGCTCAGTGAAAGCACTTGCCAGTGTCACTCCTAAATGGGATTGGCCTAACTGTCACTGTCAGGGCCAGCCCCACATAAGGCATCACCTTGCACTGGTTGCTGCTGAGAGAGGCCAAGTCATGCCAGTGGCAGAGCCCCAGGGTGGCATCATCAAGGATGATACAAAGGACAAGGCTGGTGATGGCCCTGGGGTTGTGGCTGTGGCACCTCCAGGAACACTGGTGGCACTGGGGGAGGGGCGCACATGAGGTAACAAGTGGCACAGGGGACAACACTGGCAGCAACACTCCCACCTCTTCCTGCCCTGCTATGACCTCTGTGCTCTGTGCTGTGCCCACTGTGCTCTGTCCCCATTCCTGCTGTGTCCCATCCCCATGTCCTCTGCCACCATGGCATCACCATGGGGCCACACCTGCTGGTGTTCCTTGTTTCCTTGTGCCCCCTGTGCTCCACACCCATGTCCTGTGTCCCTGACACTCTCACAAGAAGAGTGGCATCATCAGAAGGCCACCCGTGGTGGTGCTCCTGCGCAGCGTGCCCGCTGTACCCACTTGTGCCGGTGGATGATGGCGTTGAAGAGGCGCCCGTCGCGCCAGCTGCTGCTGAAGTTGTCACACCTCAGGCCCTGGTAGTCCTCCACCATGCGCTGGGACCAGAGCAGCAGCTTCTCCTTGGCCGTCATGTCCTCCGACTGCCCGCTCACCTGGATGTCTGAGATCTGCCCGCCGTGCCCATGGTGCCAGTCAGTAACAGCCTCTGCTGCACGACCCTACCATCGCCCCCGGCACTGCTCCCAACTGGCACCAGCGAGTCCCCCATATTGGTGGAACCCAGCTCCTCCGTGTCACCAGCACCACCACCAGCAGCACGAAATCTCCCTGTGGCATGGCACTAGGTGCCTACCACCTTCCACTACAGCTGGTGATGCCCCAGCCCCACCATCACCCCTTCGTGCCACAAACTGGCACTAGTGAGTCCCCCATGCTGGCAGAACCCAGCTCCTTGGTGTCACCAGCACCACTACTACAAGCCCTGTGCCTTGGCATGGCTTGGTCCTCCCCTTCACCACCACAGATGGTGATGTCTGAGCCCTGCAACTGTCCCATGTGGGCACCAAATTGGCTCGGTGGAGCTCCCCATGCTGGCAAATCCCAGCCTCCTGGCATCACCAGCACTGGCACATCTCCTCATGGCATGGCATAGGGTGCTGACCATCTTCCACTTCAGTTGGTAACGCCTCAGCTCCACCACTGTCCCATATGGGCATCAAACTGGCACCATGGAGCTTCCTGGCACTGCTGGCACCACTGGCAGTGTGATGTGGCATGTTGGTCACTTTCTTCACCGCATCAAGTGATGCCACAGCCCACGGGCATCAAACTGGTGCTGGGGTGTCCAGCACCCTGCACATCCCCATCCTCCCAGTATTGCTGGCACCACCAGCACTGAAAGCACCACATCTCTGCCAGACTGTGCCAGGGCGGGTGCAGTGCTGGTGCCAGGCCCACCTGGAAGTGAAGGATGATGGTCCAGATGAGCCCCAGCGTCAGCTTGGGGTTGCCGTCAGCGATGTCATCGTTGCGGATGTTCACCAGCTTCACCTGTGGGCACAAGGTGCCAGTTGTGGGGGTCACTGGGACTGTGGCAGAGCCCCAAGGGGTGCCCAGGGACATCTTGGCATCCCTTCATGCCCCTCACCTGCCGATGCTTCAGGTAGTTGAGGGCGATCTGGACGTTCTGCAGCTTGTGGAAGCGCATCCGGCCCTTCTCCCGGGGCTGTGGGTACACAGTGCAGTCAGCGGGCACTGCCAGGCACAGCTGCAGCAGCACCTGGCACAGCCATGGCAGCACATGGCACAGCCATGGCATTGTCCAGCATAGCCCCACCAAGCCACCCATGCCAGGCACCACAGTCACCCCCGTGTCACCACCTACACCACACATCACTACCACACACCCTTCACACTTTGTCCCCATGCCAGGGCTGGGATATGCCTGCCACTGCCACCACCATACCACCAGCTGGGGCCAGTTGGGCTTGGCTGTGCCACTGGCACAGCACAGGACTATCAATGGAAGCCAAACACTGTGGCGCCATGGGCAAAAGGAGCTCGGGCGTTGGGCGCCCCACAGCAGCAGGGTGCTGCTGTGGCCCCTGCACATGGGCACCATGGCTTTGTCAAGCCAGTGCCAGCCAAGTTTCCACCACACCCTGTCCGGACAATGCCCACACACCAGATCCTGCCAGGAAGCCCCTGCCTGTCCCACGGGGCTGCAGGCAGGAAGCTGCCAGGCACAACAATGGTGTCCACAGACAGAGTTGGCACCAGATCCTCCACCAGTGCTTCCTGGCTCCACATCAGACTCACAGCATGGGCACAAGCAGTCACATGGCACAGACACAGCCAGAACCAACATGTGGGCACAGCCCAGCCCTGCCCATGGCATCCTGACCTCAACCTTGCCAGCTCCTCATCCCACCCATGCTGATGTGGTGGGGCCGTGCCAGAACAGGCATGCAGCTCCCTGGCACATTCTGGCATCCCCACCACACTGGGTGACCCCCAGCAGGACCCTCCCAAAACCTCCCCTATCGCTCCACAGCAGCAGCTGTGCCATGTGTTGGCCATGCTAGTGTCAGTTGCCTGATGGGCCTGGGAGCCCCGGAGTGCCCCTAGTGCCCCATGCCCAGACCATCCTCACCCCATGGCTGGGCTCCATGGTGGGAACCAGACCTGAGATCAGTGGTTGTGGTGCCAACCCCCTCATCAGGTGCCTCAAGAAGCTGGGTGCCAATTGGCACCTCTTCCAGTGGTACTGGGAGCCCTGTCCCAATCCCATGGCACCAATCCCAGCAATGCCATGGTCCTATCTCAGTGCCACCAGCAAGGCCTGGCACAGGGAACACCCCCCCCCCCAGTCCCACTGCCACAGCACCCAGTGGTGCTTCTCCTGCCCACCAGGCTGGACTGGTGTAGCCACAGTGGTGCTAGGGCACCTCCCCGGGGTTGGCGCGGCAGGAGCTGTGCCATGCAGAATGCCAAGGGCAGAACCACTCACCAGGCGCAGGGTCCGGATCACGTCGCGCTCCCTTGGCTGCCCGGGTAGAGCGACAGAGAGGAAGAGGAGGCAGAGGCGAGGGGCACAGTCAGGGCACCACCGGTGCCAGGCGCCCGCCAAGCAGAGAGAGACCCCAGAGCAAAGGGTTAGAGGCCAAGGTGGCACCAGAGAGATGCGGCATGGAGAGGGCACGGCAGCATGGCATGGGGCCAGCGGCCGGCCAGGATGGAGCCAAGGTGGAGAGATGCCAAGCAGGAGAAAGATGGGCAATGCCAAGCGGGAGAAGGGTGGGTGATGGATGCAGGGGAAGCGGTTGGGGGCACGTGCAGCAGCAGCGATGGCATCGGATGGCACCTACCAGGGTGTCCCCCGAGAGCACTTCCAGCAGCGAGATGAGGTTGTGCCCATCCCGCAGGTCCTCGTACAGGTCGTTGACATGGCGCTGTGCCTGAGGGCATGGAGATGGCATCACTGGGCACGCTGAGCCTGGCACCCCCTTCTCTGCCTCCCTACCCCACCAAAATGGGAGTCGTAACCCCCACCCCATGCCCTGGTGCCCACACACATCCCCAAGCACAGCCCAGTGCCACCAGCATCCCATATGTCCCCTTCTGTGCCAGCACACACCAGCAGTGCCAGGCTGGGGCTGGTATCGCTCTGCCACAAGCCAGGATCCAGCAGCCACAAGTGTTGGACTCGGTGCCCACCATGCCAGCAGCCACGAGGGAGTCAGACCTGGTGCCCACCACATTGGCAGACAGAGGAATTGGACTTGGTACCCACCATGCTGGTACCACACAGGGTCAGACAAGGTGCCCACCATGCCAGGGATTGGACTCAGTGTACACCATGTTGGCAACCACAGAAACTGGACCTGGTACCCACCATGCTGGTACCATGGTGGGGGTCAGACGTGGTGCCCACCATGCCAGCAGCCATGGAGGAGTTCAGACCCGGTGACCACCTTATTGGCAGACACAGGAATTGGACCTGGTGCCCACCATGCTGGTACAATGGGGGTCAGACATGGTACCATGGGGGTCAGACACGGTGCCCACCATGCCAGCAGCCATGGTGAAGAAGGAGGAAGAGGAAGGAGGAGGAGAAAGGAGGAAAGGCACAGACCTACCTCTGGTCGCCAGTGCTGCATGGGGAGAGGCAGAGAGAGAGCAGTTAGGAGAGTGGTGGAGGGCACAGCCTGGCATAGGCAGCAGGCACCAGACACCGCTGCCACGGTGGCACCACTGCTGTGTAGGCACAGGTCAGGGTGTGGGGGCCAGGAGACGTCTTGGCACGTGCCAGACGCCAAGGTGGGGCTCTGGGGACAGGCATGGGCATGTTGGTGAGGCCCTGGTGGAGTTTGTCTGGGTGCGTGGCATGGGTGGCACTGGGACAGGAAGAGGACGCATGGCTGGAGATGGGAGAGCTCAATGGGGCAGAGGAGCATGGAGCACCTTAGTGGGCCCAGGCAGGATGCCTACACCACAAAGGTCACTGCAGCAATGCCAGGGTTGGGAGGGGTGGGCAGGGAGCTTGGCAGAGCAGCAAAAGACAGGAAAGGTTCCCAAAAGGTCCTGTGGTGCCTTAGGCCAAAGCAATGTCCCCGCACAGTGCTGGCACTGCAGCTTCTGGCCTGGCATGATGCCTGGCACAGCCACAGCACAGCACAACCCCCCAGCACAGGCGGGCATGGGAAGAAGAGAGGGGGACCCTTGGCACTACCCCAGGCTCATAGCGGAACAGGGCAGACTCCTGCACCAAGGTGCCAATCACAGCCCTGACACTTGGGAGGACTGGCATGGCAGCTGGTGCCAGCACTGTGGCAGGGCCTCCGCTGCCCAGAGCCTGCAACACTCAGGCATGGCAGGGATAAGGTTGGGGGTTCTCCGGCTCTGGGCACTGCTGTTGGCACAGCTGGCACAAGTGGCACACGCTGTACCTTGATGAGGTGCTTGTTGACCCATTTGGTGAAGGTTTTCTTCTGGACGCGGTCACGTTCATCTGGAAGAGAGCAGAGGGCAGGATGAGGGCTGGCATAGCGTGGCATAGCATGGCATGGCACAGTTGGCAGAGGAAGTAGCCCTGAGCCATTAGCCACAGTGACTCATGGAGGGGCAGAAAGCAGCTAAGAGGGACCAGCCTCTGCGTGCCTGCACCACAGCCCTGGCACCACAGCCCTGGCAGTGCTGGCATGGGTATGGGCTGCCCAGACCTGCTCACTGAAACACAGCAGGGAGCCTCAGGGGCACCCCAGAGGTGCCCTGAGTGAGATGAGGACAGGACTGAGATGAGTTTGTACCAATGTGGCCCCAGGCACCATGCCATGGTCCCCAGGATGAACCCATGAGGTGTCTGCCCTGGCACAGCCTTGGCACATCCATGGCACAGCTCTGGCACAAGCCCGGTATGGTCCCAGTAGGGCCATGGGGCACAGTTGCTGCCCTGTGGAGTGAGGAGGTGCCATGGGGCTGCCCAACCCCATCCTGCACCCACCCAGCCCACGGTGATGGGTATAGACAGGGCCCTGAGACTCCCCTGCAGGGTGCTCACGCTGCGGGCAGGGTGTGGGCAGGGTAGGGGCATGGCGCTCTCCGGCAGGGTGCACAGGGTATCCCCACGGGGCTGTGACTCACGGGCACTCCCTGCCTGCTGCCCTCTCATCAGGGCATGGGGATGGGTGAGGCACCAGCACCACCTTGTACCCAGCACCCCCTGTGCCCACCCTGGTTCCCCCAGCCCGATGCCAGAATGGTGGCTGCCGGACTCTGCTCAGTGCCAGACCAGGTATGGTGGCACCAGGGGACACCGCTGGCAGACAGGGTGATGCCACCACCCCTGCACACACTGCAGCACCCACACCCATGCCCATGCCCACCCCGGCCACACCATGACACCCACCCCCCACCCCCTGCCCACGCCACAGTAAGGCCGGGATGGCACAAGCTGGGTCTTGCCCAGTCTGGAGCATGCTGGGATCTGCCCAGGCAGCACCCAGCACTTGGCGCGCAGCCGTCCCAGGCAAGCAAATTGGCATCGGAGTACGGCAAGGGACACCGGCGCACATTGGGCACCCTGTGCCCATGGGTGACAGAGTGGCAAGGCCAGGGTGCGGCAGTGGCACAGGAGGAAGGAAATATGGGGTGCAGGGGGAGCAGTGCCACGCCCTGGCAGCACCCACAGAGGCCTTGCCACCCCAATAAGTGCCAGCTGGCAGCGCCCACCCTGCGACACCTGAGCAGCAGTGGCAGGGGAGAACTGTGGCCGAGCCACAACCATGGGCAGGGTGTGGCAGGAAGGGCTGGCACCCGCTGGCAGTGGGGCTGGGGGCAGCAGGGCTGGGGGTAATGGCTGTGCCTGCTGCTGGCATCGCTGTAGGCACTTCTGAAGACACTGCTGTGGGCACTGGGACCCCCAAGTCCCACTGGGTGGCCATTGGGGGTCTGGCCACGATCAGCAGCTCCTGCCCCACAGACGCCCCACAGCCTGCCTGGGGCACTGCCCAAAGATGAGAGTCTGCTCCACAGCCTGACCCTTAGCCGCCCCTATACCTGTTCGGGGGCACCGCCCAAACATGGGGGTCTGCCCCATAGCCTGCCCATTGTCTGCCTCACATCCTGCCCCATGCCCTGCCCCACAGCTGCCCCACAGCCCATCCTGGGGACACCGCCCAAAGACGGACCCCACATCCCTCTGCCCCACACCTCTTGCCCCACATCTCCTGCCCCTTATGCCCCTGCCCTTCATGCCCCTGCCCCTCATCCCCTTGCCCTATTTCCCCTTGCCTCTGATCCCCCTGCCCGACACCGCCGGTACCTTTCCTGCCCTCCGATGCCCGCAGCACAGCCAGGTAGAGGTTGTCCTCCGAGCCCGTTCTCTGCCCCATAGCGGGTCCCTGACCCACAGCTGACCCCTGCCCCACGGCCGGTGCCTCCCGGGGGTCGCGTTGCCGAGGCCGGGACATGCCGACGGTGGCTGAGACCCGACGTAGCTCGGTTCGCCTCCGGCNCCCCCACCTATCGGCCAGAGCCCCCCCAAGCTCCTGCCGCGGGACCCCCAGGAGACCCCAGGTTTGGCGCTCGGGACCCTCAAGTCCTTGGGACCCTCCAGATGCTCACCCTTGAGCTATCAGACCCTGGTCCCCAGACCCAAGGTCTCTCTGCCCACTTCTGCCAGCCCAGGAGGCTCGGGACCCCCATTTTGGGGCTCAGGACCCCAAAGTTCACATCTCCCACTCCCCGGGCCCACGCTCAGGGGACTCCAAGACCCAGAGCCCGTCCCTAGGGAGCTGAGACCCACGGACCCCACAGGCAGGGAGGTTCCCGTCCCCACGCCCACGCGGCTCGTCACCGCGCCAGGCGCAGGGCACTGTGCCAGGCTTCTCCGCCCCAGCGGCGCTGCCGGGGACACATTCCGGGCGCTCCAGTGACACCAGCTCAGACCAGCACCCCAAGCTCAGACCGGCACCCCCACGCTCACTCCAGCTCCCCAAGCGAGCACCCACTGCCTGGGCACGGGAGAGCACCCATCCCTGAGCCAGGGACCTCGCGGTGGCACAGGGACCTCAGGATGGCACAGGATGCCAGGAGGAATAGATCCCCCTCCCTGGGGCCATGTCACAGATCATCTCTTGTCATCCAGCCGTCGAGTGGCACAGAGACCTTGGGATGGTATTGAGATCGCAGGTTGCCACAGGGACTTTGGGGTAACGGGGACCTCAGGGTGGCATGAAGACCCCGTAGCAGCAGGAGCAGCCATGTCACCCACCATTGGGGTGCCAGCAGCCAAGGAATGTGCACCCGCAGGCACCGTCGGTCTGGCTCCACCCAGCCCAACGCCCACTTCCTGCCAACACCCGCACCATGCCAACGCCAACGGGCACAGCCCGACCCTTGCATGGAGTCCAAAGGGACACGGGGATGGCACCATCCTGCCATGACTCACGTTATGCCCTGCCTGAGCGTGGCGCCACAGGGTGCATCCACCAGCACCCACCTCCCTCTGCCAGCACCCACCTCCCTCTGCGGGCCGGGGGAGTTCCGCTGCTCAGATGGGTTTGGCAGTGCCCGCAGAGCCGGCTTGGTGCCTGCTGGGAAAGAGCCAGGGCAGCCACCATGGAATGCAGGCGGCACCGCGCAGCACCAGGCTCCACATGCACATTTTCCGCCCAGAGCATGGCTGGCACTGACACATCTGGCACCGGCACATCTGGCATGCGGAGCCCAGTTGATGGTAGCACTCATCAAAGGGCAGGGACATTCCGGAGCCGTCGCTCACCAAGGCCACAAGTGGGCACCGGGATGAGGGAAGACAGGACGGGGGAAATGGCACTGCCGGGGCGGCATTGTGCCAAGCTGGTGCTGCCTCGTGGCACCTGAGCACTGCCACTGCACGTCCAGGGCTGGCACTTTGCTCACATAGGGCTGGTTGTACTGCTCCACCTCCACTGGTGCCAATCTGTGTGCCAAACTGGTGCCAGCTCTGGAGGGATCCAGATGGTACAGCTAAGAGCTGCATTAGTGAACCCCGAGTGCTACAACAGCCACCGACACCAACGCCACCATGGCACCTCCAGCGCAACACCAGCAGCCCAAGCACCACGCCACAGCACAAGAGCAAGAGGCACAAGCTGCTGGCTGTGGCACCCTCTGGCACAGCAGCTGCTCCCCAAGGTGAGGCGCTGGGATAAACACACCCCTCCCTCCCCCC
>WBNM01011392.1:13927-25602 GCA_013399055.1 Ramphastos sulfuratus | reverse complement strand
ACATCCAACCTAAATCTCCCCTGCTCCAGTTTCAAACCCCTGCCCCTTGTGCTATAGCTACAAGCCCTTCCCCTTTGGATATTGAAATGCAGCTAAAGGATCTCCCAAGACCCTTCTCTTCCAGTATCTGAAGGGGGCTCCAGGAAGGCTGGGGAGGGACTATTGACAAGGGCTTGCAATGACAGGACAAGGGGCAATGGGTTTGAACTAGCAGAGGGGAGTTTGAAAGTGGATGTTAGGAGGAAGTTGTTTGCAGTGAGGGTGGTGAGACACTGGCACAGGTTGCCCAGGGAGGTTGTGGCTGCTCCCTCCCTGGAGGTGTTCAAGGCCAGGTTGGATGAGGCCTTGAGTGACCTGTGCTAGTGGGAGGTGTCCCTGCCTATGGCAGGGGGTTGGAACTGGATGATCCTTGAGGTCCCTTCCAACCTTACTATTCTATGATTCTATGAAATATAGAGTGATTTAGTGCTTTGTTGATAGTAAATTCACAATTCTTTCAGCTAAACTTCTGTGCCTAGCTGTACTTTGATTCCTTCCTTCCCTTTTACTCACCTTTGTAAAATTCTAATGAAAGGGATAGATGTTGCACAAAACCAAGGTAACCATTTACTTAAAGGACTCCTTGGTTAACGCCCTTGGAAAACTCAGTGAGGAACTTCAGACAATACTTAACTCATAAAGCTGAGGACACCTCTTTGCTGATATGCAAGAAGTTATTTATCATTTAGGGAAGAGGTAAAGTAGCATCTTGAGTGTCAGTACTGCTCAACTATCTTTTTTCTCTTTTTTTTTGAGGTGGAGCTTTGAAAGAACGTGTTACTAAGTATGAAAGAATGTGGTGTTTGCAGATTGGAATGGTTTCAGTCAGCATTTGTCAAAGCACAGCACGGCACTGGTGTGTATACAACACTGAGAAATCCTAGGCTATTGGCCCTTTGAGACTCCGTGGCTCAGCAGCAGTCAATCTTGTGAAAGATTTTGGGGAGAATTTAAAGCATTTCTATCACCTGTATTTTGTAGACCTTCAGAATCTGATTTGTCTGCAGAGAGGGTTCCACTAGATGACCTTTGGAGGTCCCTTCCAAACCATTCTATGATTATCATGACGACATTAGACTTCATTTGTAGTTAGTTTTCTAACAGCACACTACAAAGTTTACACACTTTTATTTTGTTGGTTAAATAGTGTCCAGCTCAGGTCGATTTTAGCTGTGAGCAGGCAGTCTTAAGCCTAAAAATTTCCTTTCTAAGTGTTAGGATTTTCTCCCAAAAGTTATGAAGAATTTTACTTCTGACACCTTTCAGTGTATACTAAAAGCTTAGGGTCCACCTGTAGTCTTCCAAGCAGATGCTCTGGTAGAACACTTAAATATTTGAAATCTATAATTTTGTATTGAAAGAGCTTGGCTTAAATCTGATCTGGATTTTTAAATATATATTTTATTGTTTTAATTTTTTTTTAACTGTTCAACATCTCATTTATAGTCAAACTGAAATCGATTTGGAATAGTGAAGAATCACTTAGAGTGCTGTGCTAAGATCAAATAATGCCTCTAGACTAAAGTTTGCTTTGAATTGTCAGAACCATTGAGAGAGGAGCTCCAATGCCCAGCCTGTGGTGAGGCAGAGAGGGAACATTAATGGTTTTAGAGGCTGGGAAAAGGAAGTCATGGGTTTAGAGGCTGGGAAAAGGAAGACACCTTGAGTTATGAATTAGTGAGGGTCTCCAGTGAATCCATTAAAGGGGAGGAATGAACTGTAATTTTTTGGAGACATTATTTTTTTTTACACAAAATAATTTGCTGTAGGGATGATATGTGCAGATGGGGCTGGGACAGCTCCAGGTGGCAAAGAGTAGTAGTTCCTTTCTGAGTGTTAGGATTTTCTCCCAAAAGTTATGAAGAATTTTACTTCTGACACCTTTCAGTGTATACTAAAGGCTTAGGGTCCACCTGTAGTCTTCCAAGCAAGATGCTCTGGTAGAACACAAATATTTGAAGTCTGTAATATTTGTATTGAAAGAAAGAGCTTGGCTTAAATCTGATCTGGATTTTTAAATATTTATTTTATTGTTTTAATTTTTTTTTTTAACTGTTGAACATCTCATTTATAATCAAACTGAAATCGATTTGGAATAGTGAAGAATCACTTAGAGTGCTGTGCTAAGATCAAATAATGCCTCTAGACTAAATTTTGCTTTGAATTGTCAGAACCATTGAGAGAGGAGCTCCAATGCCCAGCCTGTGGTGAGGCAGAGAAGGAACATTAATGGGTTTAGAGGCTGGGAAAAGGAAGTCATGGTTTTAGAGGCTGGGAAAAGGAAGACACCTTGAGTTATGAATTAGTGAGGGTCTCCAGTGAATCCATTAAAGGGGAGGAATGAGCTGTAATTTTTTTGAGACATTATTTTTTTTTACACAAAATAATCTGCTGTAGGGATGATATGTGCAGATGGGGCTGGGGCAGCTCCAAGTGGCAAAGAGTAGTAGTGTTGCCTCTGGTCTAGAAGTCCTCAACTTCTGCACTTCTGCTGAGATATGCCCATGGCATGTGTGATGCTTGAAGTTACTGCAGGGGCAGTTTCTGTTTCAATGCAAATCAAGTTATCAGTGGTACCCAGGAGGAAGCAGGAACCAGCAGTGCCTTTTCTCTGAGGGCTTTTCTGTTAGCCAAAGAGATTATTTAAATACTTTCCCATTGACTTAAGGCAGTCACTGGTTTCAGATGTAACCTTTTAAGTAGGATTTAAGTCTGTCAATAGATACTGAAGATAGCCCTGAATTTGGGAGGAGGAGAAAAGAGGAGAGCTCTTTTTAAGAGGTGATAGGGAGTTGTGGGCCGTGACCCTACTGGGATTGGCAAAGGAGGGAGGCAAGAAGCTGTGCCTTTTGGAAAGGAGCATGGTGTTGGCTTGGGTGAGTGTGGGACTGGGTCAGGCTCTTCCCTACATGCAGTGCTGGTGGAGTCATGAAGTGGCTTGGTGTGCAGCTGTCATTTCCCTCTCATTAATGTCTGTGTGTATTGCAGTTATGGCAGAAGGCAAATCCTACATAAGGAGTTGGGAGGTAAACTGGGATAGAACTTACTCCTAAACAAAAAGGAAGAGGGAGAACATAGCCCAAATTCTGCCCCTCCTCCCAGAGCAAGGAGTGCAGGAGGGGTGTGTAGGGGCACAGAATTTGTCTGCCTGATGTGGAGTCAAAGCTCTCAACCCAAAACTCCAAGTAGCTTGCACTCTTCCCTTCTATTTCAATGGCTGACAGATAGTTGTGGCCAGTGTGGATGTCTAGGGAGCTACCTGCTGGTTTTTGTTTTGCTGTGTCTATAAAGTAAGAAAGATGACTTTGAGACCAAGAATTTCCTTATAGCTTAATAAAAGGTTCTGCTGGCTTTTACTTCCACTGCCTTTCACCTGTCCTCATGAGAGTACTCAGAAAACATCCTTTGAGAGCCCCTTTGAGGTNTGCAGCCTCATCTTGAGCTTTTCATCACCCCACACCCCCAGGGCCTGTTCCTCAGGGCTGCTCTCAGCCATTCCCCACCCAGCCTGCAGTTGTGCTTGGCATTGTACCTACCCAGGTGCAGGACCTTACGGAAATGCCCACCTCCTTTCCCTCACATTGTTATTTTAAGCCACATAACACTGGTGACATTGAATTTTGCACCTACTTTGACTTCCTTGGTCTCCCACAGGCAGTCAGGTGGACAGTCAGTGGGGATAACCTGCCTGAGACCTTGCCATCGAGGCCCCTGGCATTGATTCATGGCAGCCTGCCACCGCCCAGGGCTTGTCTGGTTGTTCCTGCCTGGCACATAGACTTTTCCTGTCACTTAACAACGTCATCTGGGGAGAAGAACAAGAACTTAGAAGTAGGAAGAGAGCAGCTGCCCATCCCATAGAGACAAGGAAGAGGTTTCTGGTCCCAGAGCAGCAAATACATTTCAGTGGATACAGGTATGTTTGCTCCTCATTTACCTTTATTGCTTATGGTTGTGAGCTTTGTTTTTGCATTTTTCTTTCCTAACTGGAAATGGATGAATTAAAGTACTTCTCAACACATTCTTGAGCAATATGAAAGTCCTAAGTCCAAGGTAACTTACAACACTTCGTTCAGCCTTGCTGTGTTCCGGCAATAGAAACTCTTTTCAGAATGAATGGAACACTTTGTACTCTGCTCCTGCAAGCTGCAGAGACAGGATTACGGCCGGCCCACCTGTTGGTGATCAGACTGTCTTTGTCTCATGCTGAGAAGATTGGGAATTGTGGTCATTTTACTTTTATTTTTAAATTCTCTTGCTGAACTGACTTCAGCAAGCCTTTGTCAAGCGAGGACTGTTGTGTATACTGCATCATTTGCTGTCTGCAGTGGAGGAAACACAGGTGGCAGTTTGATAAAGCTACCAACCCTTGCTTTCTTCTGGCACTACTTATCATAGACTCGCAGAATGTCAGGGGTGGAAAGGACCTTGAAAGATCATCTAGTCCAGCCCCTCTGCCAGAGCAGGATCACCTATACCAGATCTAAACAGGACTGCCAAAGAGGACAGCAAAAAGTGGTACCACAGGATGTGAGAAAATCATACTCAGGTTCTGAGTAACAGTAAATTTGATTTGGTATCTGTGTGACCGTGAGTGGGGTTTTGAGAGTGCCTTTGTGCCCCTTGGTTATTGTCACAGAGTAGTGAGTCACAGATCTAAGTGTTGAGCCACACCTATATTGTCACCAGCTTTGGTTCTGCTGGAGAATGAAGAGAGGAGCAAGTGAGGCTGGAGTGCCAGGCTGCTTGCTTGGAAAGGAGGGCTGTAGGGAGATTGGACAGAGGGATGCTCCCACATGCCCGTCCCCCTAGAAGGGAAAGTGTCAGAGAGGGCAGGAGCCACTCACTGTCTGGAAGTGGGCTCTGAGAAATTAGTGGGGCCACACCAAACTGAACTGCAGTATTGCTCCACTGTTCTGCCATCAGACCTTTGAGCCGTACTAGGTTGTTGGGTGGTTTTGTTTGAGGTTTGTTTGTTTGTGGTGGGGTTCTTTCTGTTGTCATTTTGGGGTGTGTTTGGGTTGTTTTGGGGTGTTGTTTATGGGTTGGGTTTTTATTTTGTTGTGTATTTTTTTTTTCCCAAGTAGAAGATCAGATGTGTTGAGTTTACAGTTCATTTGCTAGAAGCAGTCATTTCATCCTCCAGATGTCTGAAGGGGGCTACAGGAAGGCTGGGGAGGGACTATTGACAAGGGCTTGCAATGACAGGACAAGGGACAATGGGTTTGAACTGGCAGAGGGGAGATTGAAACTGGGTATTAGGAGGAAGCTGTTTGCAGTGAGGGTGGTGAGACACTGGCACAGGTTGCCCAGGGACGTTGTGGCTGCTGCCTCCCTGGAGGCGTTCAAGGCCAGGTTGGACGAGGCCTTGAGTGACCTGTACTAGTGGGAGGTGTCCCTGCCTATGGCAGGGGGTTGGAACTGGCTGAGCTTTGAGGTCCCTTCCAACCTTACCATTCTATGATTCTGTGTCAATGTGCAGTTGAATATTAGCCTTTGACTTTTAGAATTAGTCATCCAGTTAAGGAGTGGGTTGACCACATAGTCTATGTTTGACCACATCACCAAGAAATAACTTTGTGAATACTAATGGTGCTAAATACAGACTGCTCCGAGTCCTAATGCTTGCAGAAGCAACTGCAACTTCCTTCTCCTCCTGTGTTCAGCCAGCCCCAGGAATGAACCCAGTGGCTTTTTTGCCTGTGCCAGTGTCTCACCACCCTCACTGCAAACAACTTCCTCCTAACACCCAGTCTAAATCTCCCCTCTGCCAGTTCAAACCCATTGCCCCTTGTCCTGGCATTGCAAGACCTTGTCAATAGTCCCTCCCCAGCCTTCCTGCAGGCACCCTTCAGATACTGGAAGGCTACTATAATGCCTTCAAGTGATCCTATATTGGCATTAGGCATAATGAGAACATAATAATGTTCTTATTATTAAAGTTTCAATTGTGAATTAAACCCCAGAGGTACTGAAAACTAAGGCTTTAATAGAGGTGAGGTTGATATTGATAGAGGATGCTGGAAAACAAGTTGTGTTTTCCACTTCAGGTTAATTTTTGTTGTAGCTTATTATAAGCATAATTTTTTCTTAATATTAATAAATTAGCCTGAATGACCTCCACACTTCTTGGGGAGAAAGTGAAATGTGCCTATTCACCTTCCTCTGATACTGGTCCTTTTGCTTTATTTTGCACAGATCAGTATGTTCAATGTTGATGATTTAATATCATCAATAAAAACATCAGTCTAGTTATTCACTTCTGTGATCACTCAAGGAGATAACTGTGAACTGTGAGTGGGTATTTTATTTCTGTTTCTATCCAAATCAGGAGGGAGGGAAAAGTATTATAAATTGGTGACAGCTTTAGTGCACAGATGTGAGTGCTTTAGTAACCATCAAGCCATATAATCCCAGACACCTGTCCAAACATCAGGGTCAGCCTAGAAAATATTATTTATTTTGCTACCTGAGTTGTTAGTGTCTACTAAAATCTCTTGTTTGCAGCTGAGCTTAAATGTATTTTAATTCAGTTTGTACTAACAAATGCTTGCAAAATCCAGGAGTGTCATACTGCTTGTGCATTAGGACACAGAGTTGGTGAACTTTCTAAACAAAGATACAAAATGAGAACCTGGTAGCTGGTGAGTGGGTGTGTTAAATGGAGAAACTGCCTGTCTAAAGCCAAAGATCTTTGAGAATGTGTCCACACTGAGAGGGTTCTCAAACACTGGAATGTGGAGTCACCATCCCTGGAGGTGTTTAATCAGCCTGGCGTTTAGGGAACTGGCACTTAGACCCTTCAGTGCTGCATTGAAGGTTGGACTGGATGATCTCTGAGGTATCTTCCAGCTGGATGTTTTCTGTGTGATTCTCTGTGTGTGTATGTTCATAGAATCATAGCATGGTTTGAGTTGCAAGGGACCATAAAGATCATCTTGTTCTAACCCCTGTGCCATGGGCAAGGACACCTTGCACTAGACCAGGTTGCTCAAAGACTCATCCAGCCTGGCCTTGAGCACCTCGAGGGAAGGGACATCCATGACCTCCTTGGGCAACCTGCTCCAGTGTCTCACCACCCTTACTGTAAATAATTTCTTCCTAATGCCTAGTCTAAATCTATGCTCCTTGAGCTTAAATTCATTCCCTCTTGTCCTGTTAGAATGAGCCCCTTGTAAAAAGTTCCTTTCCAGCTTCTTTGTAGCCCACTTCAGGTACTCAAAGGGTGCTCTAAGGTCTCCCTGGAGTTGCCTTTTTTCCAGGCTGAACAGTCTCATCTCTTGTAGCCTGTCCCCATTGGGAGGTTCTCCAGCTCGCTGATCATCTTCATGGCCTCCTCCAGACCTGGTTCAGCAGTTCAGTGTCCTCCTTACGCTGACCAGAACTGGATGCAGTCCTATAGGTGGGGTCTCAGAGGAGCAGTACTGTAGGTGGGGGTCTCACAGGAGCAGAGGGAGAGAATCGCCTCCTCGTCACACTTCTTTTGATGCAGGCCAGGATGCAGCAATCAATTCTCCAAACCCATTGCTTTTGCAAAAAGGAATCCAATTTCAAAGCTTTTTCCTGAAATTTCCTGTTTCAAGATTGCAAGTAGTCACATCAAACCTTTAGATGACCAAGGGCATGGTTTTTTCCCCCAGGGGAACAGAGGAAACTTCAGTGCTGGTGTCTATTAGCTGCAGCTCTTGTGAAGTTTGCACATGAGCTGTGTAGTCTCTGTCCATCCTTTCCCTCTTCCTCACAGGGCTGCAGTGCTTGTAGGAGGAGGATTTGGAGAAACTGCTCTGTACTGTGCATTTTTTCCTCCCTCCCTTCCCTTTAGTTCCCTAGAAAAGGATAGGAAAGTACCTACATTTTTACTGGGTTGGGTAGCAAAGGACAAAGTTCCTGAGGTGTTTGTAACACAGAGCCCCATAAAGCTTTATGCACAGTCAGTTCAGAAAACAAAAATCAACTCAGGGTTGGAAATACAGGTGCCAGAGTAACTTCACATCCAGAGAGGTGGAATAGAAGTGATTTTTATTACACAGGTAACTTGTTGCTTCATTACCTGAATCTCCATGCGAGTGAGCAATTCAGAAAAGTGAGAAAGGGGTCACAGTAGAATCATAGAATCATAGAATATTAAGGTTGGAAGGGACCTCAAGGATCATCTGGTTCCAACCCCCTGCCATAGGCAGGGACACCTCCCACTAGCACAGGTCACTCAAGGCCTCCTCCAACCTGGCCTTGAACACCTCCAGGGAGGGAGCAGCCANCCTGTAGCCCCCTTCAGATACTGGAAGGCCACTCCAAGGTCTCCTGGAAGCCTTCTCTTCTCCAGGCTGCACAGCCCCAACTCTCTCAGCCTGTCCTCAGAGCAGAGCTGCTGCAGCCCTCTCAGCATCTTGGTGGCCTCCTCTGGACCTGCTCCAACACTTCCATGTCCTTCCTGTGCTGGGGGCTCCAGAACTGCACACAGGACTGCAGGTGGGGTCTGAGGAGAGCAGAGCAGAGCAAAGGGGCAGAATCCCCTCCCTTGCCCTGCTGCCCACACTGCTCTTGCTGCAGCCCAGGACTGTGTAGGGAGCTTGTAGAGAAGGTGATGGCCAGGAAGGTGAATGTGATATGGAAAGAGAACTGCTGATGTTCCTAATGCTTGTTACTATATCAGCTCACCTGTGGTTTTTATGTAAGCTCTTCTGTAGCAGAGGTTTGACACAGTGGTGTGCTTTCATTCTTGTAAGCACTTACCTAGTAAAAACCCAGCTCCTCTTGTATGTGATTGCAGAGTTGAATGCAGGTTCCTTCCAAAGAGGGTTCTCTGTGGCATTTAGCAGAACAATGTGTGTACCTACAGGCTAAGATACCTAGCTAGCACAAACAGCCACAACACAGCAGTGTTGGTGTAGTGATGCCCAGGCATTGCTGCTCTTAGGACCCAGCAGAGCATCTCAAAGTGGATGGGCTCGTGTTAGAGATACTCAATGTACTTCTTCATTGTACTGTATGTTGTGATCCCAACTGAGGCCATGCACAAACACAAAAGCTGACTGTAGGGAGGTTCAGAGAAATACTAGCACTTACCACGTTATGCTTGTCAAGTCCAAACAAGAAAACTAGTAAAGAATTTAAGGGAACATCTGCTGCTGATGTTCACAAAGTTCTCCTGTGTTCCACTTGAGTCATAAGAACTGGCAAGAGAATGTGCTGCTTGATTGTTCCTCATGAAACAAGAGTGAGCTATGTGCTGACTAAACTGTCAGGGATGTAAGTGCTCTTTCCCAGTATCCAGTCCAACTCTTGCCTGCTGGCTGAGAACATGTGCTTGTGCAAGACTTGGATGAGAGAAAGTGAAGTGTGCAGAGAAATCTGCTACTTCCTGCAGTGGAAGATGTGCTCCACTTTGTGACACGGGAGGTATAAAAGGAGCCAGATGCAAAGGATTTCAGAAGGGTGGAATATTCTGGAGCCCCTATAACAAGAAAGATCTCAATGTGCTGGAATGTGTCCAGGGAAGGGCCACAAGGATGATCAGAGGGCTGGAGCTGCTCTCCTATGGAGACAGACTGAGAGAGCTGGGGCTGTTCATTCTGGAGAGGAGAAGGCTCCAAGGAGACCTTATTGTGCCCTTTCAATATCTGAAGGAGGCTACGAGAAAGCTGGGGAGGGACCTTTTAGGGTGTCAGGTAGTGATAAGACTTGGGGGAATGGATCCAAGCTAGAGGAAGGGAGATTTAGATTAGACATAAGGAAGGAGTTATTCACCATGAGGTTGGTGAGACACTGGAACAGGTTGCCCAGAGAAGTGGTGGAAGCCTCATCCCTGGAAGATTTTAAGGCCAGGCTGGATGTGGCTCTGAACAACCTGCTCGCATGTGAGGTGTCCCTGCCCATGGCAGGGGGGGTTGGAACTAAATGATCCTTGAGGTCCCTTCCAACCCTGACAATTCTGTGATTCTATAAACGTAGCCAGTGTAGCTGCAGTTGGTGTGGGTTGTGATAATTACAAACCTGCCCTGGGAGGGTCAGATAGAAGTGGCTGCTCCCTCCCTGGAGGTGTTCAAGGCCAGGTTGGAGGAGGCCTTGAGTGACCTGTACTAGTGGGAGATGTCCCTGCCTATGGCAGGGGGTTGGAACTAGATGATCCTTGAGGTCCCTTCCAACCTTACCATTCTATGATTCTAAGTGGTTTCCTCACACTTTGAAATAGTAAAATAATGATGCATTTTGCTTCCATGGCAGCTCCTCACTGAAGTGTACATTTATAGCTGATGTCCTTATATGAGGATAATGAAAAGAAGTTGTTATAACTGTTTCTGGTGTGCAAATTTTTGGAGCACGTACATAGGTAAGCAGATGTTGCTCAAGTGATAACCCTCCATGTTAACAGATGTTTGAAAGCAGAGCTTCCCCTGTGCCAAATGGCCTGTGCTGGGCCTGTGATTGCATCAAGATGTATTGCAAGGCTGCGGTCACATCACTTCCCACTTTAGTACCTTTCCTGAGATACATCCTCACATTCCACGTCTCTGAGTGGCTCAAACAGCTGCTTCTATTATCAGGGTGAAGAAGAATGTAGCAACAGTAATAAGAAGAATATAGCAACAGTAATAAGTAAGCATAGGAAGGCAAACCAGTGGGAGAAACCTTTCCCTCCTCTGCCCGCAGCTACCTTGCCTTGCAACTGAGCGCTGGCAGGATTCGGTCCTGGGCTACAGGCACCTCTTATGAATCCCAGGGTGGGGTGGTTGTGGAGCTACTGACCTCAGCTCTGCTGACAGTCATCTGATAAGGACCCAGCCTTTTATGCCAGGTAAACTGGAACAGCATTTAAATCTTGCAGAAGCTTGGCATAACTGAAAGGCTTGGCAGCTTGACTGATGGAAAAGCCACACATCTGAGAGGGGTAGATTTAGCTTATTGTGTGCCAAAGTTTCTGTTCAGAGTGCCTGACCTAAAGATGCAACAAAAAAGGAAAACAAGTTCTTCAGATCTCCTCTGGCACCATTTTGAAGACTCTTTCAATGTAAGGAAAAGATTGTGTTGGTGCCAACCATCCTCTTAAATCCGAAATATGGAAGGAATGGGAAATTCTGACTATCAGTAACAGCATCAAACTTTTAGTGGATCTGTTTCTGTTTTCTCTCCTATGCTTTGACTTGCTCTTTGGTGGCAAGAGATGAAATAGATCTGACATATCGTGTACACATAGACTGTAACTGGCATGAATTCAGTAGTTTTTAGTAACATATTTTTAGAAGAGATATGGCCTGCACCTGAGTCAGGGCAATCCCAAGCACTGCTATTGGCTGGGCTGAGAGTGGGCCTGAGGAAAGGGACCTGGGGGTGCTGGTGCATGAGAAGCTCAACATGAGGCAGCAGTGTGCTCTTGCTGCCCAGGATACAGTTGGCTTTCTGGGCTGCATCAAGAGAAGCGTGGCCAGCAGGTCAAGGGAGGTGATTCTCCTCCTCTACTCCACAGTATCACAGTATAAGCAAGGTTGGAAGAGACCTCAAAGATCATCAAGTCCAACCCATTACCACAGACCTCAAGACTAGACCATGGCACCAAGTGCCACGTCCAAACCTGCCTTGAACACCTCCAGGGACGGTGACTCCACCACCTCCCTGGGCAGCCCATTCCAGTGGGGAAT
>WBNM01011389.1:0-31014 GCA_013399055.1 Ramphastos sulfuratus | reverse complement strand
TAAAACCACTGAAGTAAAATAAAAAAAAAAAAAATATATCACAGTATCAGCAAGGTTGGAAGAGACCTCAAAGATCATCAAGTCCAACCCATTACCACAGACCTCAAGACTAGACCATGGCACCAAGTGCCTCGTAAAAACCTGGCAAGCCTGAATCTCATGCATATAGAGAAAAGGGTCATTTAGAACACTGCTGAACAACAAATACTGAAATAATATCTGAAAAAAATAACAAACCCAACTGGGATCAAAGACTTCTCCTTGAAAAAAAAAAAATAGATAGACAGAAACCCAACCAAACACAGCAGCCAGTTTTAACACCATCCAGGCTTCTGATGGAATTTGCACCAACAAAAATGCACTGCAAATCCTGGAAGCATATGGAATGTGTAGAAGCTCTTCAAGGCAGCAGAAGACATCTGCAGGGAAGTGCTAACTTGCAAAGGAAAATGGGCAAATGATTTGATTCACAGCTCACCCCCCAAAAAAAATCTTTAACACTGCAGAGACTTTGGCAAAAAAAGGGAAATTCGTATATAGTGTAGATATACAGGATGTGCCATGCCAACTCTGCTAAAGCACAATTAACTATGACTAAAAGATTGCAGACTAAATCTTTGACTAAAACAGGCAGACTGAGGAGGGATGAAAGGAAAGCTCCAGGAAAACAGAATGTGCTAAAAATAGAAAAGAAATAATAAACACCAGAGAGGACTGATTGAGGTGCATGAGCACGAGCAAGCAAGGCATTAAATTTCATGTTGTCCACCTGTAAGGCCGCTCCAAAATAAAATGCTAGGAGGGTTTCATCTGTTATGACAGGGCTTAATGGATAGAGTCTTAAGGGGAAAGGAAAAAAAGACTTTTCATCAGGGGTTTTATTACAGTGACTGTCACTAAATATCAGCAGACTTTAGGTGATGAGCAAGAATGCATTGTCTCTGCCACATCACTCTCCAGTCAGCTACACGTCTTCTGCAGGGACACTAACATCAATTTCTCATTCCTAACCATTCATCAGATTTTGTGAAATGCATTTAACAAAAAAAAAAAAAAATTATTGGAACAAGCCAGCAGAGTTCCAAAATCATTGCCAAGGAGAGGGACAAAAATGGGATTACTCTGCTGTAGTCCAGTTCTGCTAGAGACTAGTTTGAAAAACATCAGTTTAAAGGCTCTGCCTTCCTTGTCAAGATCAACCAGTTCCTTAGGCACCAGAAGCCTTCTCTATTCAAGCAGCAGCTACACCATCCACTGTCAAAAAGATCCTCAAAAAGGTAACTAAGTACGAGCATGTTCTGTTCTACATCTACAATATCTTTAGCCTGGAGAAGAGGAGGCTCAGGGGTGACCTCATTGCTGTTTACAAGTACCTGAAGGGAGGTTGTAGCCAGGTGGGACTCAGTCTCTTCTCCCAGGCAACCAGCAACAGAACAAGGGGATGCAGTCTCAAGTTGTGCCAGGGGAGGTCTAGGCTGGATATTAGGAAGTTCTTGACAGACAAAGTGATTTGCATTGGAATGGGCTGCCCAGGGAGGGGGTGGAGTCACCACTGCTGTAGATATTCAAGAAGAGACTGGATGGGGCACTTAGTGCCATGGTCTGGTTGATTGGATATGGCTGGGTGATAGGTTGGACTGGATGAGCTTGGAGGTCTCTTCCAACCTGGCTGATTCTATGAAAACTTACAATAGGGAAAACTCAAAATCAAAATTGTGTCTTCAGCTCAAACATATCTAACCTGGGGGTGAGCCTGGGAGTCACAACAGCCACCAGACATGAAAGAACTACCATGTTGTTTGGTCTGGCCTGAAAAAGCTATCAGCATATGAACTTAGTAGACTAGATTCACAGGCTGTTGACATGTTGGAGATTCTTTATGGTGAGGGTGGTGAGACACTGGAACAGGTTGCCCAGGGAGGTCATGAATGCCTCCTCCCTGGAGGTGTTCAAGGCCAAACTGAATGAGACCTTGAGCAACCTGGTCTAGTGGGAGGTGTCCCTGCTCATGGCAGAGATGTTGGAATTGGATGACCTTTAAGGTCTCTTCCAACCCAAACCATTCTATGAATCTATGATATTCACCCTTAGCTGATTTATTAAACGATGATAATATTATCTCCTGCCCTACAGAGATCAGTATTAATCAAATTCCAATGAAATAGCATAAAATAGTAGTCTCAAATAAAAACCTTTCTTAACTTTCACAAACACATGACAATTGGAACCAAAATTCTGTGAATTAACTTCAGCTATTCCTGAGTAATCCCCAAGAGGACAGGCATGAGCACACAGAGAATAAAATTAACATTGGAGCTATTAATTGGAGAGTCACAGAAATAGACCTTCCTTGCCCTAAAAGTCAATCCACACAAGGCACAGACAGCCTGATGGTTACCAGCATACAACCCCATGTAGATTAGACTAAGACATTATGAGTTAGAGAAAACAAATACTGTGTGTTCAGTGCTCTAAGTGATCAAAGAATGTCAGTAATAACAATACAGAAAGAAAATCACCAACCTCACTTCAGGGCCAATTGTTGAAGTTTGAACTTAGAAGAACAAGAAATAGAAACAAAAGAGAAAAGTTAGAATGGTTTTCAATTTCCATTTCTTTCCTATTATTATTTAATGGACAAAAGAGGTGCTCTGCTGTATTGAGAAGTCAATGCATTCTCCATTTCTCAAGACAAGTAAAAGCCAAGAAAACCAGTTTTTGTGGTTTTTTTCTGATAGAGTTCAGCAAGAAAGCAACCCAAAACCTCCCTAACAGACAAGCCTGGGAAGTTGAATTTATGACAAAGCTAAATAAACTGGCTATAGTAACAACTTTATGGTTTCCCACAGTACAGCACTGTCTATCCTCACTTGTTGAAGTGGTTGTGTCTTCAGGAGTATAGAACTACCTCAGTGGAGGCCACATAGAGACTCTGCTTTTTTATACAGATGAATCTGGGCAGGTCAGTGATGAAGTACACTGCATGCAGTGAACAAACCTGTGTACACTGGATCAGGGCTTACCAATTAGCCTCTGTCTACTTCAACAAGCAACTCCACTCAACAAGCCCAAGGAGGACAGGCTGAGGGTGTTCAGCCTGCAGAAGAGGAGGCTCAGGGGAGACCTCATTGCTCTCTACAACTACCTGAAAGGAGGTTGTAGCCAGGTGGGGTTGGTCTCTTCTGCCAGGCACCCAGGGACAGAACAAGAGGACACAGCCTCGAGCTGCACCAGGGCAAGTTTAGGCTGGATGTTAGAAAGAAGTTCTTCACAGAGTGATTGGCATTGGAATGGGCTGCCTGGGGAGACGGTGGAGGCCCCATCCCTGGAGGTGTTTAAAAGGAGACTGCATGAGGCACTTAGTGCCATGGCTTAGTTAATTAGAAGGGTTAGGTGATAGGTTGGACTTGATCATCTCAGAGGTCTTTTCCAACCTGGTTAATTCTGTCTTGCACTGCTGCTCCACAATCAGCCTGAACACATATAAATCACAGAATGGTAAGGTTGGAAGGGACCTCAAGGATCATCTAGTTCCAACCCCCTGCCATAGGCAGGGACACCTCCCACTAGTACAGGTTACTCAAGGCCTCGTCCAACCTGGACTTGAACATCTCCAAATGCCAGATCTTAAACCACCTGAGTCAGTGTCCAAAGAAAGATGAATCAGGCAGGAAAAGGATAGCAAAGGCTTCAAGCATCATTTCAGCAGCATTATTGCTGTCTCAAACTCAAGAGGAGCACAGTGTGAATGTCCAAACAGAGTATACCCTGAGAAATCAAAGCACAGACACTCTGGCAGGGGGGTTGGACTAGGCAATCTTTTGAGGTCTCTTCCAGCCCCTGATATTCTGTGATAACGAATCAGAATGAGCAAGCACAGAATTGTGCTCATTCACAGCACAATTTGACACCTCTCAGGTGTTGCGCTCGCCAAGATTTTGCACATACATCTACAGGGCAGGCCCCAGTAAGTAACTGACATATTCCCAGACAAGTGACAAGCCAGGACAGAGCACAGAGTTCTTCTCTCTCTCTCCTGTTTACCCCTCCACAGTGTATGAGGCTGAGAGTGAAGAAATCTCTTTCTCCAAACATGTCACAAACACAGCTTTGAGCTGAAGCATCTCTTTAAAGCCCTCACTCTGTAAAATGTTCCTAAGTACAGAGTGAAATGCAGTTCCCAAAAATCTGTCAAGACATGTCAAGATTCAAAGGAAGTTTGCTAGCTAAGAGGGAATACACTTCACCTGACACAAACACTACCTGGGACTTACATTTCCATCAGGTCTTCTAAAAAGCAGCTAAACATAATACACATAATAAACATAATGCACAAGCCCTGTGAGGAGAGGCTGAGGGAGCTGGGGCTGTGCAGCCTGCAGAAGAGGAGGCTCAGGGCAGACCTCATTGCTCTCTACAGCTACCTGAAAGGAGGTTGTAGCCAGGTGGGGTTGGGCTCTTCTCCCAGGCAACCAGCAACGGAATGAGGTGACACAGTCTCAATTTGTGCTGGGGGAGGTTTAGGCTGGATGTTAGGATGAAGTGCTTCCCAGAGAGAGTGACTGGCATTGGAATGGGCTGCCCAGGGAGGTGGTGGAGTCACTATCCCCAGAGGTGTTCAAGAAAAGCCTGGATGGGGCACTTAGTGCCATGGTCTAATTGACTGGATAGGGCTGGGTGACAGATTGGACTGGATGAGCTTGGAGATCTCTTCCAACCTGGTTGATTCTATGAAATGCTGTGGGGCTGAGGGGAGCTGTTTAGACCATAAAGAAAGAGGATCCCATCACCCAGCAGTACAGACGCCTCGCAGCAAGCACAAGAACCACCACAGTAAATATTCTTCAAGAGTATCTGGCAAAATTCACCATAACAAATTCGAAATAGTCAGAGCAATTATTTCCAGGCAACCACTTAACTTCCTTCAGAAGGGAGAGCTTTAGCATTTCATTATGTCCTTTACTGTGCAGGCATATGTCGGCCTACTGAAGAAAGATTTTTTTCACCCCCTACCACTTGGCTGAGCAACTAAGAACTTGATTCCACAGGAGTGCCTTCCAGATGACCTAGCAAACTGAATTTATTTGGATGAAATTGCAACAGGTTATTCCAGTGTTTAAGCAGTCATGGGTATGCCAGTAACACAACACATCTCACATACATTCCATTAATTTTATTAAGCAGGGGCTTACTTATCTTTCACTGAACATCTATTTTCTGGCACATTTATTCATACCTTTAAATCACCATGCTGTTACAAGGTCAAAAAATAAAAACCCAAAACCTGAAATCCCAAATTGGAAAGCACATGGGAGTCACAGCATAGTTAATTCTCTGGGTACACACCAGGGACTGCCTGGGAATCGTTAGGGTTTATGACTATATGCGTATTTACTGGTTTGCATATTTCACACAACAGATTTGTTACAGTTGAAAGTTTTCCCTCCAGGCTCTTTTAAAGCAGCACATCCAGGCACAGCCCACAAAGTCATCTCAGGAAAGTATAAAAGAAGTGTCCTCGATTTTTTATTTTTTGTTTGAGGGTGAAAGGACAAGAGAAGGGACAAGGAAAACGGAAGGTGAAGGGATGCATGCAGCAGATGAAAACTACATCTCTAGTTTAGAGCTGAAAGGATCATAGAACCATAGAATCAGTCAGGGTTGGAAGGGATCATGAAGATCATCTAGTTCCAACCCCTCTGCCATGGGCAGGGACATCCTACCCTAGATCAGGCTGCCTAGAGCCTTATCCAGCCTGGTCTTAAACACCTCCAGGGATGGAGCCTCAATCACCTCCCTGAGCAACCCATGCCAGGGTCTCACCACTCTCATGCTGAAGAACTTCCTCCTCACATTCAGTCTGAAGCCACACTTTAAACTGAGAATCTCTTCCTGTGCTAGTGGGAGGCATTCCTGCTTATGGCAGGGTTTGGAACTAGATGATCCTTGAGGTCTCCTTCCAACCTTACCATTCTATGATTCTATGATTCCTTTGCCCACCTTTTGCTTGTTCACCTTTTGTTCATTGTTCTGACTCACTACTCAGGAAAGTTCCTAGATCTTAATCAATCCTAACAATGTCACAGAGGAAATAAAACTCTAAAATGGGAAGGAAAAAAAAAAAAAATCATCTTATTTAGGAATTCTTCATAAGCCATAAAGTTATAAAAAAATAAATCAGGATATCCTTCAAGAATGGCAATAAAAATGCCACATAATAAAAGTACAACAATCCTTAACTCATTAGAATATGGCCTGGTTCTGTATTTTGACTCTCAAGAGCTTAGATAATGACTGTTTGTTCTGATATTGAAATTCTGTTTGAGGTACCTCAGTTTCCTCCAGGAGCATGGCTTGGAAACAAGTTTGGGTTCAAGCAGCAAGTATCACAGATGAGGAAATTCTTGAAAATATCAGAACAGCAGTGACCAGCAGAGACATATGGACACACAAAGCACATGGAACACAGTCTTCCCAGACAATCTCTGTTGTCATTGAGCCTCCACGGGAAGAAGCTTTCTACGCCATTTTAAATTATCACCTTGGCCAGCAAAATGAGCTACACATGTTCCCCTTCATCAAAAGTCTCATCTATCAGCACTTCAAAATTATGCTAGTAATTGTTAAAACAATATCAACTCTCATCTGTATTACCTCTCTGTCATTTGCTTCACCTAGGCTTTGAATAAAGCATGGATATAAATGATCCTGCATCTGTTTTTACCACGTTTGGGTGACTACATTTCTTTCTTTAGAGACCTAAAAGTAAAGGCTGCACTGCTGCTTTACTTGTGAAATTTGGGGCTTTAAAAGCTAACAAAGCAGACTAATGTGAGAGGGAAATTCACAGAAAGGCATTTTGCAAATGCATTCTAGTTCAACAAAATACCCTTTTCTCCTAGGAGATCTTTTACCCTATTAGGTTCAAGCTTGGGACAAACAAACCTTCAAGAAAGCTTTTGCAAATTGCTCTCAAAGGAATGTAAACCTTTTCTGAATTTGAGGCTGGGTTTAGAATTCATGGTGCAAATCATTCTACATTGTGAAGGCAGATAAGACTGAAGGCCACCAGTTATACTGTCAGCAAGCTGCAGTATGTGTTGTAGTGTGTCTGTGTTGGGCTTGCCACCAAATACCAAAAGCTCAAGTAGAATAATCTATATAATATATGCTGCCTGACTTCTTAATTACCTATTAAGGTGAGGACAAGGGACAATGGGTGGAACTTGAGGCATAGGAGGTTCCATGCAAACCTGAGGAAGAATTTCATCCCTGTGAGGGTAACAGAGCACTGGAATAGGCTGCCCAGGGAGGTTGTGGAGTCTCCCTCTCTGGAGATATTCAAGATCTGCCTGGATGCATTCCTGTGGGATCTGCTCTAGGTGATACTGCTCTGGCAGGGGGTGGGGGGGCTGGACCAGATGATCTTAGGAGGTCCCTTCCAGCCCCTGACATTCTATGATTCTATGAATCTATTTTAAATGCATAGCTACACAAATCACAGAACATTAGAGGTTGGAAAGGACCTCCAGAGGTCACTGAGTCCAACCACCCTGCCAAAAGCAGGATCACTTAGGGCAGTCGGCACAGAAATGCATCCAGGAGGGTTTTTGAAAACAGAAGCAGGGTTCCATGGCATCATATTATTGCCAAGTAGTCATCCCCTCCTTCTTCCCCTCAGAAAACCCAACTACAGAAGAGATAATCCAAACTGCCTGACCATTTCACATGGACTGCTGTGGATAACCACCAGGCACTCCCTGCTGCATTTGTGCAAGGCTGCCAAGGAAGTCCACATGATGCAGCACACTGTGTGCTGAAGTACAGCACGCTGGCCTTGCCTGCTGGGGTACAGATACCCTCCTGCTTTGCGGGCACAGCATCACTTGTGCACTAAAATCACTTTTCCTATGCCAGTTGGTACAAAAGCAAAGCCAACGCCGGCACTTTTCTAACAGAAACAACCAACAGTGCTGTCAATTGCACTTCAGCTTCCTGGCAGATTACTAGGATACCTGTGTAGACTCTGTTTGCTTTGTGAATTCTCCCTGCCAACATACTGGCCGTGTCTGTTAGTCATCAGCTGTCTCGTGCTGTATCTCAGTCAACAGAGGTAAAGAAGCTCAGCTGCTGACCGCAGCCAAAGCAACTGCACTGACAGTTACAGATGCCACCACTGCAAGCACCTGATTCAGTACTAGAGGGCTGAAATGGCAGCTAACCGTTTGGATTCAAGAGCTTACTCCCCAAAGTAAAATTACTAACGCAAAACCAGTGCAGCAGTTTAATAGCTGGAGAACAGGTCTTGTGAGGAGCAGTTGAGAGAACTGGGGTTGTTTAGCCTGGAGAAAAGGAGGCTGAGGATACATCTCCTCCATCTCTGAAACTCACAGAATCACAGAATGTCAGGGGCTGGAAGGGACCTCCAAAGCTCATCCAGTCCAACCCCCCTGCCAGAGCAGGATCACCTAGACCAGATCACACAGGAACACATACAGGCAGGTCTTGGATATCTCCAGAGAGGGAGACTCCACAACCCCCTTGGGCAGCCTATTCCAGCACTCTGTCACCCTCACAGTGAGAAAATTCCTCCTCGTGTTTCCATGGAACTTCCTATGCCTCAGCTTCCACCCATTTCCCCTTGTCCTGTCATTGGGCACCACCAAGAAGAGCTGATTCCATCCTCCTGGCACTCACTCTGTACATAAACATTAATGAGGTCACCCCTGAAAGGAGGCTGGAGCTAGGAGGGTGCTAATCTCCTCTCCTTAGACAATCCTCCCCTGACAAGATGAGATGAAACAGCTTTAAGTTGTGCCAGGGGAGTTTTAGGTTGGACATGAGGAACAATTTCTTCCCTGGAAGGAAGCCTGGTGAAGAAGAGGCTCAGGGGCGACCTTCTTGCTGTCTACAACTNGTTCTTCACTGAGAGAGTCATTCCCCACTGGAATGGGCTGCCCAGGGAGGTGGTGGAGTCACCGTCCCTGGAGATGTTCAAGGCACGTTTGGACGTGGCACTTGGTGCCATGGTCTAGTCTGGAGGTCTGTGGTAATGGGTTGGACTTGATGATCTTTGAGGTCTCTTCCAACCTTGCTATACTGTGATACTGTGTGATTGTCAAGTGCTGGAATAGGTTCCCCAGGGAGGCAGTTAAATCCCCATACCTGGAGATGTTTAAGAGACGCAGAGATGCAATGCTGAGGGTTTAGCACCAGCCTTGGTAACGGTTGAGCTCAGTGATCTTAAAGGTCTTTTCAGACAAAAACAATTTTACAATTCAAGATCCTCAGAAGTATTTCATTTTGAAAGAGAGAACAATAAATAGTTCACATGCTCTTCTCCTTTACAACTGTTGCTGACATCAGACTACTTGTGACAAACAGATGAGACTGCACGTCAGTATGGCTAAGTTAAAATCCAGCTTGTAGCTTTTGCTATCTTTTGGTGCAGAAGCAATCAATAGCCTTTGAGAGAACTGAAGCTGGGAACTATAAAGTTCCCAAGTGCTCTCTCCCACACTGCCTCGTTTCTTAAGAACTATGATTTTGAGCCTGCAGGGATTACTACAGAAGTAGGGCTTCCATCACAGCATGGGATGGGAGAGGAGGTTGTAGAGTCATTTTTACAAGTTGGAATGCTTCTAAGTGAGGTCTTTGGGTCTCAAAGAATACCTAATGTGCTGTAAAAAGAACAGCAGGCAACTTCAGAGAGTTGCACCAAATTATAAGGATAGTAAACAATTTGATGAGAATCTCAATCGTTTCCTCAATGGCTTCAAGTGACTATGTAAGAAAATATTACTTAATCTTGCATCCCAGTTTCCCAGCCATGGACTTTAGCCCAGCCCCATTCATGTATTACCTTTTAGTTTACAATACACTACACACATAGAAATAAAACCAACCTGCTACTGGGAGGAAACAACTTCAAACTGTCATTAAAGGAAGATGTTCCAACCTTACCATTCTATGATTCTATGTATAAAGCACTGCATTAGTAGTTCCACCTGGACAGTTTCCTCCAGTTAGGTGAAATTTGGAAATCATTTCTTTGAAGAACATTAGCATCATACACACTAATGCTGCAGTTTAGCAGTGTTGACATACTGCACTTCACAAAACACAGCGGAGGCAAACAATTAAGTGCAATTACTGTATGGCACAGAAAGATAAGAGAATTACTAACAGCCCCGGCTGCAAAATTTGTTGGAAAAGTGTTTCCTCCATCCTAAGCCTATTTGCACAACAGGATAAATTGACTATTAATGCAACATATAACTCACAAAAATCAGTAATGCAATTTTTAGGCTGCTTGAATCAAGAAAAAGACTGTACCAGTCTCAGATGTTACAGACCTTTGTGTTTACAAATCCACAGTCCGCTCTGCTTTAAAGCTTACACATGTGAAACAGATTAAGGGGCACAATGGTGGGGGTTAGTCTCTTCAACTACTTTCTGCTGGCTGCATGTTCCCCTCCTACTACCTCTTCCATCTAAAAAAAAAAAAAGATTCAGGATCATATTATACCATACACACTTCACTCTTCACTGTTACTTACAGCTTTAACAACTTTGCTCGTGCTATTTTAACTGGAGTTACTCTAAAATAGCTACAACTTGTGCGTGCCTTACATTACAAAAGGAGACCACCGCTTAGCTGCCCACTGCTTTGGAGGGGATGGTTCTATCACCTTGCCAACTGGGAAGTGGAATAAAAGATGTGCTACCAGCTAGCATTTTCCGCTCAAGCACTGAGTCTGCTTTGACTTCAGCATATGAACAAGCAGAACCATCTGCAGAGGCCTCTGTTACATCTGGATTCTTATTTAAAGTCAGAAGGTCAGGTACAGGTGAGAGTGATGAGATCCTGGAACAGGTTGCCCAGGGAGATGGTGGAAGGCCCATCCCTGGAGGTGTTTAAGGCCAGGTTGGATAAGGCTCTAGATAGCCTGATCTAATGTGAGGTGTCCCTGCCTATGGCAGGGGAGTTGGAATTAAATGATCCTTGTGGTCCCTTCCAACCTATGATACAGGGGTGCCATCATTCCTTATTTTAGGGCAAGCCTCTCAAGATCTGTTTTTCTTGAAGACTAGCCATAGGAGAGGATGAGGGACCTGGGGCTTTTTGGTCTGGTGAAGAGAGGACTTAGAGGGGATCTAATCAATGTTTATAAATATCTGAGGGCTGGGGGTCAAGAGGAAGGGAACAAACTCTTCTCAGTTGTGCCCTGTGACAGGACAATGGGTAATGGATGTAAACGACAGCACAGGAAGTTCTTCCTCATGCTGAGGTAGATCCTTTTTACTGTAAGGGTCCCAGAGCACTGAAACAGGCTGCCCAGAGAGGTTGTGGAGTCTCCTTCTCTGGAGACTTTCAAGACCTGTCTGGATGCATTCCTGTGCAACCTGTGCTAGGTTCTATGGTCCTGCTCTAGCAGGGGGGCTGGACTGGATGATCTCTGGAGGTCCCTTCCAACCCCTAACATCCTGTGATCCAAATCCTGCAATTTTGAGCTTGCGTTCGAAAGATAAAATAAAATCTGTTTCCAATATAAATGAAGTTTTTAGCTCTACACCCTTGCACAAAAAAGAGCTTCAAAAGAAGGAAAATAATACTAAATGTTCAAAGAAGACAAAGGCTGTATTATTTTTAATCTCATTATTTTGTGATATTTTTGCTAGGGAACCTGACTCATGATCTTTGAATGCATGCGGCTGCCAACACAGCATGTAGGAAGAAAGCGTTGGAGACAGCACATATCTGCACAGCAAGGCACTTGGAAAGATGGTCGGGACAAACGGTAAGAAAACAGGCCTGAAGACACACCAAACTTCTTTAAACACCTCCTAATGTCATTGGCATATAAAGATGACTGCTGTTCCAAAGGACATTTTGAGATGTGATTGCAGGAAAAAACATTTTTCTTCATTGGAAGCAGTCTCGGCCTCACTTACACCCTCCAGAAGATTTCACAACAGATTATGAAAAAAAATGCTGCTGTTTCAAGAGCTATCTTTAAAAGCTGTACCCACACCAAAAAAAAAATTAAAGGCTCTTGAGCTGACAAAAAGAGAGGCTGTATTGATTAATACTAAGAGCACCACTATTCATAGAAAAAAACAATGCTTCCACGTTGGTTTGAAGCAGCTGTGTAAGAAAATATTGCAGCAGACAGAAACTGCCAGCACGAGTAAAACTGCTCCTTGCCAAAGCCCAGATGGCACAGACTGCAGCCATGAAGAAACCAGCCCTCCCAGGGCTTCCCCTGCCACAAGGAGACTGCGAGACTGAGGTGAGAATGAGCAACCACCTCCCCTCCAGCCACCTTTCCCCACTGCAGCAGCAGCCTTACGCAGCCTTCCAGCTAGGGGAAATGAAGTCTGCTTTTACCTAGGCTGGTGAGAACTCTGAAAAATCAGGGGCTGCAGGGATTCAGAGTGTCCTAGATCACTTGGAAAGTTTAAGCACTGCGTTTCAAGTTCTTAATGGCCCATTCTGTCTAGAAAGAACTGAAGATCTGCATTTAAAAAGATAAAAATGAAAACAGAATCGACTGTTAAATGTCACAGCAGGCAGTGGTCAGGATTCTGTTGTGCACACCACCTTACTTCTGCATTGTGCTTTTATCCAAGATTGCCCCCATTAAAACGAGGAGGATGGAGAGAGCAGAGAAGAATGAGAAAGGAAAAAAAAAAAAAAAATCACATGAAAGATCTTGGATAGTTTCAGAGAACAGAGTAACCCTCAAAAAAAAAAAAAATTCATTTCTCTAAAAATACCAAGTAGGAATTTGAATGCACTTTTAAACTTTTCACATTATTTGAGAGATTATGCAAAGATTGAAGCACCTCAGAGATTAGGCTTCATAGTTATTCCCAAATCTTGGAGTACTCACACACCCTGCTCCACTAAGGCAATACAGAAATGGCCATCAGACATTTCTGAATGCCAAAAGTTTTGCCTTAAAAGCCATGTATTCCTCAAAATAAAAGAAATGGTTACTTGCACTGATCAGGATCTCTCTACAGCCCGGGAATAAGCAGAATGACTAAAGCAATTTCCACTGGACATTCACTTTCTTGTGACAACACCTCCAATATTTAGCAACTTCTTAGTTCCACTGAATCAAAACATCCAAAATCAAGCCAGCTGCAGTCTCTGCTCCAACCAGTGTGTTATTAAGAGAACTGTTTACCCAATGACATTTGCACAAACTCATGGAAGGCAACAGTGGTGATCAGGTTCTGCTGACCAAAGAACCTGAAAACCATTTGGCCATACAAGAAGTTTCTGAATCTTTAGAACTAGATAGAAAATGAAGCAAACCCAGCCCAATTCTCAAAACAAAACCTGAACGTGCAAGCTCAGAGTGAGATACACGTGCAGTACAACATGGGGAGTAGAGTATACAGTATGTACTACTAAACCGAGCAGGTCAGACTCTGGAATTAAACTAAGGAGGTGAATTTCTCAATGTCTGCCCTTCAAAATAGGGAAGAACTTTGCAGAAGTCAAAGAAATCCAGTATTGTAGTCTAAGAAGCCTTCCTGGACTTTGCCACATTACCAAGTAGCCTGTAAGAAACCACAGGTATCACAAAGCTTCTGCTCCAGTGAAAACACTAAAATTTCTATGGCTTTTTGAAACTCAGATCCTGTCCTTTCCACAGAAACGTTTGTTTGATTAAGCCATAAAATGCTACATTCCCTCTTCCTTTGCCTACTATGTAATTATACCCCAAAAACATAAATCATTTCAACCCGAGGAAATTATAATCTTTTAATCCTGAGCATCCTCTTAGCTTGGCAATTAGAACATCTGCTTAAACTGGCAGAAGGAAGGAGAAATGAAAGTGTAAATTCTTTTCTGGGAATTCACAATGAGTTTCCAGCTGGATAGAATTCTCTATTAAAACCCTGGATAAAAATCTCTGTGGCAACATCACTCCCTTCTCTTGATGTTCAGTTTAGTGTAACAAACATGTTTTGAAACTGCACAGCAAGAAGAGGCATTTCAGATGACCTTCTGCTTGTTAGATGAGGTGGAGCTGCAGCCTAGAAAGAATTTTTAAGCTCGAGAGCTACTACTGACCATTCCCAGGGTTCTTTCAGTGCCTTTGGGTAAATGAAATGGCACAGGCAAGGTTCTAAACTTGCACAGCTAAGACTAAAAGAGCGAGCAATAATTCACTGTAACGACTGCTGCATTCTGCCATTCCTGCTAGGTCACAGGGCAGACCACAACATGACAAGTCGCTGAGCAAATGTAACACCTCCTTCCTCCTGCTTCTGCCCATGACAGGCCATGAGTGTAAATACACATTATTAAGACTGCTTATTAAATGGTAATAGTTGGCTACTTCACAACAGCACATCCACAAACCAGTTCCAAAGCATGGGGCATCTTCATCAAAGCACTGACTGTGGGACAGTGTGAAAAAGGCCCAGGGTTCTGATGTCTTTTAGCAGATAGTAACACAGAACTGCCTTCCACTGGGAACAAGGACTTTAAGGACTAAATGAAGAGAACATTACTAGGTAGCAGAGCAGAGGCACTATGTCTTCTAACAGAGACAGTATTGTTTGCTCTTTTCTGGGATACAACCTGCTTCCCTAAAGGGGCTAAGCCCTTCAAAAATCAGATTACAGTGAGGCAAGGAAAAAAAAGGGGGATGGGGAAAATGTTTATTTGTGCCCGATTCGCATATTCTTATGTAAAAACTCTGTTAAGCAATTAATTCAGGATTATTTTTTGTCGTTGTTGTGTGAGCTGATTTACTCAAAAAACAGCCTCAATCTCTGCCACAGATTCCACCACTGACAGCAACTGAAAATTCTAAGGGTGAAGTGAACCTGATGGAGTTTTCAGCTTTCAGTGCTCTACTCTCTCTCAGAAAAAACAACAGAACTAGAATCCTGCTGCAAGTCATATTAGATACGTCAACAATTCAAGGATAAGATAGTTCTCTTTCAAGCTATGTTAGTCCCCCAGTTCAAGCTGAAGTTGCTCTTTAATTATTTCACGTGGTAGTTCTAATTACTTTCTTATGACTCATTCAAGCAATATGCTCTTGAGGGATTATCTCAAGAAAAAAAAGACAAACAAACTTCTACAATCATAACACAAAGGCTGGTTCATTGTATTTGGCCTCTCAAGTTTTCATACAAGTCTTTTGTGATTTGTAGAGCATTCAGTAATATTTACAAATCTTGTCTGAACACACCCATGCAGACACACTGCTATTCAACCATGCAATGATCATGCTGGGGAGTCATCTTCTCTGGAGACTTTCAAAACTAGCCTGGATGCATTTCTGTGCAACCTAATCTGGGCAAACCTGCTTTAGCTGTCAGGTTGGACTAGAATATCCCCAGAGGTTGCTTCTAACACACACCCCACACCCCACCCCACCCTTCCCCATCATTTTGTCACCCTGTAATGACATAACCTTGTCTACAGGCAAGAGACAAACAAATCATCTTAATGAGCTTGAAAAGGAAACTCTAAAATGTCACATCAGGTAAGTACTGTGAGAATCTTTAAACTCTAAAACGACCTCAAAAAGCTTACAAAGTTGTTACCAAGGACTAAGGAGGTAGTAGCACTCATTGTGACAACTCTGCTCTCCTTAACTACATCTTTCACCTTTCTGGTATTCTAATTCCAATTTTGCATTTTCCTGTACGATGTAAAAGCCTTTACACAGAACATCACAGTGCAGCTCACTGTCACAATCTAGCACTTTCTCCTGGCACCAAAAGAACTTCAGTTTCTGTATTAATCTCTCACAAGACGTGCCCAGTGCTGGCTGGATCACCTTTAAGGCTATCATCCCTACCTTACTTCTACAGCAACCCGATTTGTACTTGCTTCTGCTTATTGCCAGTCTCTTTTCACCGACATCCCTGCCACTGCAGCTCTATTAAAAGCACAAACTCAACTGCTCCCTTGCACCCTTCATCACTGTGTGGTAATTCCTAGGCTTTTAATCCATAAATCACCCTATTCAGCCTCTCGACATAAATATAAGCCTTAAAAGAAGCCTATAATCACTAACGCATCCACGCACTTAAAAATGCATGCCAAATGCCTAAATGTAATAATCATTAAATTATTGCCCTTTTTTCTCTATTATTTTGTTGTTCCTTTTCCTGAGTGCACGTGGGTAATCTCCAAATCTCTGCCCCTGAAACACAACTACACACAAAGCAATCACACAAGTCTTTAACTAGGCAGTTTTTTCTGTTCATTCTGAAATTGAAAAAAAACAAAAAATAGAAGCCTGACCTTGAAAAAAAAAAATACATTCCCCCCCCGGGTGAATTATTTTATCTTATTTTGATTGTCATCAGAAGTGGCAGAGATTTGACGCTATGAAGCACTGCCTACCACTGCAACAACTCAAGGGTATGACTGAAGTTTGAAGTCTAAGGCGCAGGGGAATAAAATCACAGAAGAGGAGAATTTCTAAAAGGTTCCGTTCTTAACATCAAATACAGACGCGGATGCTTGTTTCTGTTTATACCGAGCAGAGCAAATTGCTAAAACATTGTACACAGGTCTATACACATCCAAGGCACCTTCATAATCACCTTCACGTGGTGCTTGCTTTCCAGTTAACCATGTTTTTAACAGCTTTCGACTTAAAGATGACTTTTAAAAACTTGCAACCACAATGCAACTGCAGGAGCGGGGAATGTATGGAGGGAGAGCTGCACGGTATTTAAATGAGGAATGTAATGACAGTCTGAAGTTCGCAGAAAGACCCCGGGAAACCACTTGTTGGAAAGGGGGCAAATCCTTTTGCGTGCAGAACACAATTAACCTTTACCGGCCTCTGACTGGCTCTCGCTGCCGTTCAATAAACGAGAAGGACGGTGAAATTAAATGAGCAACACACACCCCCAGGTCCCTGCTAAGAACCGCCACGCAACTTTCAGACCCCCCTCAAAGGGGTACGTCCCCCTGAATCTCCCTGACACAAGAACTCCGTGCCAGGGGCTGCAGACCTCGCTCAGATTTGAGCCTTCTATCCACAGGATGATCCGACAGACTCACCCAGCACCCCACCCTCCCAACGCCTGGCTTCTCCCCGGAGTTAAAATTAACTTGGTGGTTTGGGTTAGTACAGGGGTAGACGATCCTCCCTGGGAACACAATTGTGCGTTCATCAGGCTCCGCGGCGAGCTCGGCTCGGCTCCCAGCCCCGCTGCGCTGCCACGGCCAAGCCCTCAGGAGGAAAACAAAACCTCCTCTCGGATAATGGCTTTACTGTACTTACTGGAGGGGGGGAAAAAGCCCACCGGAATGAAAGGCACGGCATTATTCTTAGACGCCTGAAATCCACAAAAACCCTCACCCGTGGCACGCCTATAACCTCCCAAGTCCTCGCTGTTTTTCAAGTTAGAGGAGAAAAGGGCTGCAAGCGGCGCCCATCCCAAGTTTCGCACTGTGCCGTTAGCATAACAACACCGACGCGCATAGGTCCGCCTCACCGAAACCCACCGCAGGTGAGCCCAGCCAAAGAGCCCAGCTTCCACAGGCGCCCCACCGTCGGCCCCGGGAACGAGCCCCGTTACTCACATCGCCCCCCTCCCCCCACAGCCGCCGGCGTACGCTCCACCTCGCGGTACCGGTCCCGGTCCGCCCGCCGCCGCTCACTGACCGAGGGACTCCGAAGTTTGTAACCCAGGGCAGCGGCTGACCGGCTCAGCCTGAGGGAGCGCTGCCGCCGCGGCGATCAACAGGCGCTGAACCCTCCCTCTCCGCTCTCGCTCGCCAAGCGCACCTCGGGACTGGCGGGGACGCCGGCTGCCCTCGTCCCTCGGAAAGGACGGTAGGGAGTCCGCTACGGAGCCGCAGCACCAGCTCAGGACCCTGCCGCGCACCCAACCTGCCGCCCCCCAGAGAGGAGTGCCGCTTACCTGGGCGAGATGACCCGTAGACCGTCCCGTAGCCGAGCCCCGCCGGCAGCCGGCGACCGCTCCGGTCCGCTCCCGCCTCAGCCGCGGAGAAAGTTTCCTGACGTCAGCGCGGACGGGCGGGGGACCCCGCCTGCCTGCCGGGCTCGCTGCCCGCCGGGCTGCCGCTGCTCCCGGGCTCCCCCTGGCTCCCGCCGTCTGACGCCGGGGAGGAAAAAGGGAGAGAAGAGGGAGCGAAGAGGGAGGCGGCGCCGCCGCCGGCACCTGCACGCCACGGCGCTCAGCAGGGGGCACCGTAGCGGCCACCGGGCCAATTGAGGGGTAGGGCCTGCTGGCGCCTTTGCCCCGCGGGGCTCTGGCGTGAGGCTGCTGGCACCCACGGACCTCGGGATGGCGGCAGCCGTCAAGTCACAGAGTGAATCCTCAGTGACGCCGTCGCTGGCTGCAGCGTCACGCCCAGCAGAGGCTGCCCCGACCTGGCTCTCGGCCGCAGCGAGTTCGCCCTCACCGGCCCCCTGAGCTGGTTACTGCCAGCTGAATCAGCTTCGGGCATCCGAAGGGTGAGAGGTGCCGGGACCCCAGCTTAAGGTCGGGACGTACCCTTGCCCCGGAGCCTATCCAGGATGGACAAGTGTTGGTTTAGTTTCCCTTCCTTTGAGGACGGAGCTTAGGAAGTAAAGGGGCGACTGGCAATGTAGGTGCCCCACGGCGGATGGCTCCTCTGTAGCCCAAAAGCAGGCTCACGTTTGGCGAGAGCCGTGTCCCAGCAGCCGGGAACAGGCCTCTGGGCAGTCCAGAGCTTAAGGTGTGCACAGCTCTCTTGGCATCACAGCCACTTTAATTCAGCTCTGCCCTCAGCAGTCTGATGAAGCGAAGAAATGGAGGAAGAGGAGGTGGCAGTAGTTGAGAAAGTGGGAAATGCAAGTTCACAGCTTAGGGTTCTGCGAGGAGATATCTTTTGAGGAATAGAGGTTAAGAGAGACTTTTCCACAAGTCTTGGTTACATCTGTAATGAAGAATGTAAGTATTTTGGTGAAGGTGTGTAACGTGCTGACCACGTGTGCTGATACTGCCCATAGCACACAATCCCAATTAAAATCTGGTTTAGAAGAACCGGAACAGCATAGATCAATATATTTTTGTAATGACAACCATGGGAAATGCAAGTTAGGGACAACATATTTCCCGTAGAAAGGCAAGGAATCCGCTCCTGCCATATTTCTTTTCTTCCCGGTGGCCTACTGCCATGCTACTGCCAGCGAGGGGGCCTGTGGTGCCTTTGGAAAGGCAGGAAACTCATCTGTCATTCCTCTGCCTCATTTTCTTTTCACAGCTCTCTGAAAGATGCCTTTCATTTTTCATTAATCAATAGAGAGACCTCAAGAATGGCCATTTAGAGAGCAGAACAAAACATGTCACTGAAGTCAAAGCAAAGGTGCTCTGTCTGCAGCTGGCGCTTTCTGTTTTTAAAGGCGGGGTGGAAAGCAGTTCAGAGTGGCAATTTACGGTTAGGAATGGAAAGATCATGAGCGAAAAAAACGTGGAGGGTAGAAGTCAAGAGCAGGAGGCTTTTTAAATCAGTCAGCCTTGGATAATTACAGGCATAGATGTGAGTTATGTAAAAAGTTAATTAGTGTCTGTGTGCTTTTTCCATTCACCACTAAACTAAAAAAAAACCCTCCAAAACACATACGTGAAACCAAAGCAATTTAGTAGTAAATTTGACTGAGCTAGAGATGATTATAAACCTGCTGAAATTTTCCATTAGTTCATTCTCTCCTCAAAGGAAACAAACAGGGATTTCTTAGATGGTTTCAGAGTTACTTGTAGACTTTACTAGGAAACCAACAGGCTGTGAAACAGTTGCAGAGGTTCATTGTGTGGAAAGCTGAGGCTGTGGTTGATCCACACTAGCTAAATCCCAGAAGTGACATACTGAGTAGGAAGGAAAATGGAAAGCACTTTGGGGGGAAGTTGTGTGGGAATTATATTCTAAGTAACACAGGCAGGAATTATTTTCAGTGTCAACATAGTCTATCTTAAAACATTTTTTTTCTGGGGTGAAAAAGCAAAAAACACCCCAAAAAACCTGACTTTACTGCAATATTAAGGCAGTGGAAGGAATATCTAATGAATTTGAGCAAAACACTCTTACTTCATTCTCAGCTGATCCATGACTAGTCAATACACAAATAAACTTTTTTTTTTTTTTTTTTTGCTGCTGTTGTCACTGACAGCTATTCCCCTACACACTTTCACAGCATCTTGTTGGAGCTGACAACTGCATTGCATGCATCTCTGTAGCTGTTTGTGCCTGTCAAAAACAGTGACAGGAGGGATAGGAAGAGAGATAATCTATGAACTCTATGCAATCATAGAGGAAAATTGCAAGGAAATTCGTACCAAGAACCTTGTTTTTTGGTGGTTTCTCAGAAATAAAGCCACAGGCTAATCTGCCATGTGTTTGAGCTGCTAATTGTGTTAAACATTTGAACTTTAGTTGCATGTTTCATGTTTGTGTGATTGGGTTTTCCAGTAACAAGAAAGTTTAGTCTTTCTTAGGCAAAACCCCAGTTCATTGTGGTGTCAGGAAGCATGTTTGTGTTATTTGGCATTTCACAACATGCATCCAAATTTGGTCTTTGTTGTAGGCTGTTGTTACAGTTCAGGGCTACTGCCCTAGCCTGGTGTCTTCATTGTAAATAAGAATAAGTTTTTCCAGAGAATTCCAGTCTAAAAGATAAACATTTTTCAGGGTTGGAGATAATAATAAGATAGGTTTATCTAATTCCATTGAATATCTTATGTTTTGCAGTATGAGCTTGCTTTTGTTCTCTCTGGCTGCCTTCTGCTTGGCTTCTGGATGCTCTATCTCTGTTCATGACCTCGTATTGCTTGGCTGGCTCTTCTGGCTTGGCTTTTGTAAGGTGCAGAGCAGGGAGGTAGAGACAGCAGGCCCTCTGGACCTCTTTGTGTCCATGGGGGAGGCAGGGGAGAGAGCTGAAATATTGTACAAGGATGTATTGTAGGGTTATTGGACGGTAAATAGATGTAAATGTGCCTCATATATGTTTATTGCCTTTTATACTTCTATATTTAGTCTACTTTTGTAAATATAATTTCATTTATCTTCCAAAATTCTGAGTAAGGGGCGGTAAATTTACTCTGGAGGGTAAATTTCCAATTTATTGAGGTGCAAATCCAACCTACAACAGTTGTAAACAAGTACTCACACGTGTTCAGTAAGTGTACTGCTTTCCTTTTGATTAGGCAAGCCCAGCTTCAGCCTGGTTACTAGATGGAGATTCAGAGTTAATGACACATATACTTATTTGTGATGTTATGGAGTCTCTGACACATTTTGTCTCTCCCAAATCTAAACTTCAGTGGAATGTTTACTGAAACTCTAACAAAGGTCAGCAGCTCAGTCACAGCAGCAAAGCAGAGCACACTAAGAGGAAATGTTTTGGCTATGCGTGTTCTCTTCAGTTTTTCAAAGGTTATTCAGAAAGCAAGTAAAACTGAGGGCACTTGAAAACTCTCCAGTGGTGCCACAGCAGAGTCTTCATCAGACAAAGTTAAAATTATATAGAGGGGGAGGGTCTCTTAGTTACCAGGTTTTATCTGAAATCAAATACATTTGACGATGTGAGCATTCTCCAAAATCAAATGATACCATTTGAGATGCAGTAAAAAATATAAGCATAGAACATATTGCTCAGGAAAGAACATTTTCTGAAATCCCTGCTGCATGCAAATTTTTTTTTCCTTAAAGTGACACTTTTTTTTTTTAACACGAGAAAATACTCAGCACATAGGAAGCTACATTTTTGACATAATCTGTAGCAGTGCTTAAATAAAAGGAATGTAGAGCAAACCTATTTTCGACTTAAATTGGATGCGTATTATTAGAAGGGAATAGTGGAGAATGTGATTTCTTTCTTCTGCTGTCATCTTTTACCACCAACAGTGGCAACTAGGGATGGAATGAGGACATTATTTGAGTGGAAAAGTAGGGCAAAAATATATGAACTCTGGCATCTGTCAATCGGTGAGTTGCTCCATAGTCTAGGGTCCCCCAAAAAAAGTGGGCAGTGCCAGATGGTTATGGGGCTGTCGTTCTGGAGCATTGTGGAGATATTGTGCAAAGAACCAGCACACAAGGAATAATCAAGAGAGAACAAAACCACATTCATAAACACATGCTTGCACCTTGTCTCCTTACATGAATGGATTTGTTTTATTGTTCTGATGAGGTTGTAAATGTCAGACATGCCGAGAAGAGTGAGGGAAGATAACAGAGGGTGGACAAACGCAATGAAATCAGTATTCATTTAGATCTGGAACTATACCAAGGTCAAAGAGTAAATTTTAATCACTTGGATTGATTTACCAGAGAATAGTTACTAGAAGGAAGAAANTGGAGGTGTTCAAGGCACGTTTGGACGTGGCACTTGGTGCCATGGTCTAGTCTTGAGGTCTGTGGTAGTGGGTTGGACTTAATGATCTTTGAGGTCTCTTCCAACCTTGCTATACTGTGATACTGTGATACTGTGAAGATTAAAGGATTGCACCGACTACAAAACCTGAGAAGCTTCAGCTCCATGCTGAGCACTGCCTCACCTCTCACATAACACCAAAAGCTGCCTAGCATTGCTCTGCAAAGGTGTTCAATAGATAAGAAACCAAATCTACCCTCACTCAGTCTTTCTAATAATGAAGCACTGCCAGCAAAGATTTTACTCCCAGTTTCGTATTTGACTTCTAGGCCTTTTAACGTCATGGTGAGATAATGTATGTCCCCATTGCAAATTCTCCTTTGCCAGAGGACTCTACATTGTCACATTGTAAACAAAAATCACATCCCCACAATAATCCTCACCTGGAGTACTGTATCCAGCTCTGGGGCCCCCAACACAAGAGAGAAACATGGACATGCTGGAGCATGTCCAGAGGAGGGCCACTGAGATGATCAGAGGGCTGGAGCACCTCTCCTATGAAGACAGGCTGATAGAAGTGGGACTATTCAGCCNATGTCCTTCCTGTGCTGGGGGCTCCAGAACTGCACACAGTACTCCAGATGGGGTCTGAGGAGAGCAAAGCAAAGGGGCAGAATCCCCTCCCTTGCTCCGCTGGCCACGCTGCTCCTGCTGCAGCCCAGCACTCGGTTGGCTGTCTGGGCTGCATGCACATGCTGCAGGCGTGTGTGCCTGCAGTAGGATCAAGGCAGATCAATAGGGTCAAGGCAGATTTAGGTTGGACATCAGGAGGAAGTTCTTTGCAATGAGAGTGGTAAAATACTGGAACAGGCTGCCCAAGGATGTGGTTGAGGCCCCATCCCCAGAGGCATTCCAGATCAGACTTGATGTGGCCCTGGGCAGCCTGCTCTAGTTGGAGGTGTCCCTGCTAACTGAAGGCATGTTGGACAAGATGACTCTTGAGAGTGCCTTCCAACTGAATGCAGTTGGTGAACCTGAATGATCTCAGGAGGATGTACAATAAGCTCTGTAAACCATCAAGGGAAGGACATCATTAGCAGTGTGATCAGTTTTGGTGTCGGAGGTGGCAAAGGCCAAGAGTGCCTGGGCATCCAGACTACTAGTTGCCTTATCTTCTACAAACTTAACCAACCAGGTGGCAGGGTAACTGTTGGTCAAGTCATCAGAGTAGATACTGGTCTCTTGAAGGCAACTATGTAACATCATGTTACCTGACTTTCCCCTTTTGTTCAACAGTTGAGCAAAACCTCCTTTGAGACAGGACTTAACTGCTAACATGACAGAGGCTTATATACACTAAATCTGACATGGGATGTGTTGGTATACAGGGGGAAACATGAGGAAAAGGTATTTTTTTCTTGGTTAAGTGGAAATGCAGTTGCATTTCAAAGATGGAAAGGGTTGTTGGCTCAAAATCATAGTAGCTGTTATCCTTTTCTTATGTTCCCATTTATGAAAGGTTTATTGCTGGATGTTTGATACAGGTTTTCCCCATCGTTATGTTGTAACTGAGGTTTTTTCATCACTGTAAAACTCTAAGTGCAGAAAGAAGTATTCATAAATTCATAGAGTAGCAGGTTGGAAGTGACCTAAAGGATCATCTAGTCCAACCTTTCAGGGAAAGAATACAGTTGAAATGAGCTGGCCCAGCACTCTGTCAAGCTGGGTCTTGAAGCTGTCTAATGTAGGGGAATCTACTACCTCCCTGTGGAGTTTATTCCAGTGTTTAATAGTTAAAATGGTGGAAAAAAAAATCTGGTATGCAGTCCAAATCTCCCCAGTAGCAACTACTACCTTACTTTGATTTGGTAGGTGTAAATAATCTACTCCATTTTATCCAGGTGTGTAAGGGTCCCAAGAAAATAGTGTCAGAGAGATGAGAAGAATGGTTTCAACAGTGCTGAGGTGTGGGTGATGGTGGAGGTGACTGATTTACTCCTGATCACTGTAAACCTGAGCATGAATCAGCATCAACTAGCAATATGTCTAAAGAGGAAGGTCTTGTATGCCATACCTTATGGAATTTCCAACATCTGAAGAGGGCCTACAGGAAGGCTGGGGAGGGACTGTTGACAAGGGCTTGCAATGACAGGACAAGGGGCAATGGGTTTAAACTGGCAGAGGGGAGATTAAAACTGGATGTCAGGAGGAAGTTCTTTGCAGTGAGGGTGGTGAGGCACTGGCACAGGTTTCCCAGGGAGGTTGTGGCTGCTCCCTCCCTGGAGGTGTTCAAGGCCAGGTTGGAGGAGGCCTGGAGTGAGCTGTACTAGTGGGAGGTGTCCCTGCCTATGGCAGAGGGTTGGAACTAGATGATCCTTGAGGTCCCTTCCAACCTTACCATTCTATGATTCTCTGAATTTCCATCTTAACGTGGGTCAGTCTCTGTACCACTGAAGGTTTTTGTGTACTGTACATAGTAGCCACTATTACAAATTATTTCCAAAACAGAAAACATTTTTCTTTTCATGCAGAATTTCTCACAGAGTGAGGTTGATGGTGTACCTCCTGTCTACAAAGCCAAGAGAATGAAACAGGCTTTGGGACATTTCATGTTAAAGTTCTGAGAATGGTAAGAAGGCAATAAGGAGTTTTTGTCAAAAACAAAAGTCTGAGATTTGGCATTCTAAAAAGAATTCAAAATGCTTAATGTATTTGCTTTTCTTTCCTGATCCAATTATCTTTTGAAGTGTGTCAAAATGTCCACTTAGGAATTATTTGCAATGGTCTAGGTTGCTTATTCCATGACAAAGACTTGGAACAATAAGCCAGGCTAAAAACTGTGTGGTTAGCTTAGGTGAGAAACAAGGAAAGAAATCATTTACTCTTATCATTTATACCACACATGGATATCAGCTTTTAAAACTGTCTGGTATTTGAAAACTGATGCAACAAATATGTACTTGAAGGTGCCTAAACCAAAGTAAATTTTCAAGTCAGCTCTCACTGAACTCATAAGAACTCCTCCTATGGATTTCAGAGAGAGTAGTAATATAATACATTAATGAATTATTTATACCAGAATAAAAACTCTAAACAGAAAAAAGAAAAACCTGTTTAAATCCTTTGATTTTAGGGCTGCTTTTAGATGAAATGTTAAGAACAAGATCAAGCTGAGGAAGAATCTCTACTCCCTTGACATAAACACTACAACATCAATGAACAGTTAAATTGGAAATTAAAATCTTCAAAGATGTTTAGTGAAATAGCCTAGGCAAGGTCTCACAAAAGCCAAGAATTATTTGAGGCCTTTAATCAAGGCCAAATCAATATTTTATATGCATGGAACCCAGGCTTTAATCTATTTTCCTCTGCTTCTTTTCCATTCTGCTTTATGAAAGATTGGGTGTAGATATAGATGCATTTAAGGATGAATTTTACTTTACAGATTTGCAGATTGCATTTGGGTGGAAGGGACCCTCAAAGGACATATTGTCCAACCTCCCTGCAGTCAGCAAGGACACCTCCAACTAGAGCAGGCTGCCCAGGGCCACATCAAGTCTGATCTGGAATGCCTCCAGGGATGGGGCCTCAACCACATCCCTGGGCAGCCTGTTCCATTATTTTACCACTCTCATTGCAAAGAACTTTTCCCTGATGTCCAACCTAAACCTACCCTGCTCCAGCTTCATACCATTGCCCCTCATCCTGTTGCTACAAGCCCTTCTAAACAGTCCTTCCCCAGCCTTCCCGTAGGTCCTCTTCAGATATTGCAACGTAGCTCTAAGGTCTCTCTGGAACCTTCTTTTCTCCAGGCTGAACAGTCCCAGTTTTTTCAGCTTCTTTTCAGGGGGGAGATGCTCCAGCCTTCTGAGCATTTTGCTGGCCCTGCTTTCAAACCAGTCCAGCAGGTCCATGTCTCTCTTGAGTTAGGGGCCCCAGAGTTGGACACATTAGGTACTACTCACATTAGATACATCTCATCCAGACTGTGATTAGTATCTCCAAGACAGTATAAATGACACATACATTTAATATGCATGTTAAAGACCCTTGGATTATTTTCCCTATATAATGTAAAACTGAAAAGTACAGACAAGAAGACAAGAAAATTGTGGATACTGTTAGAAGCTTAGAGGAAGACTATGAAAGCTGAAGGCAGCACAAGGTCAATATTTAAACAAAGAAACTAATACTGGGGAAGAAATAAAGTGGTGTTATACAATGTATATTTGTGATCTCTGGGAGCAGGAATAAACCTCCAACTTCAACCACACTGTGGCTGAGAGTCTGGAGTTTAATTAGTTGTCTACATTATTTGTGTTCTGCAGAAATGAACTCCCTCATAGTCAGCTGTACAATCATTTTTTAAAACCACCTGTCTCCATTAAGGGTTGCTAATGCTACCAAAATATTGACACATTTCTTGCTTACTCATTTTTCATAGAAAATAACATGTTTTTTTACATAAGTTGAACACGAGATTCCTGTGTCCTAGAATCACAGAACCATAGAATGGTAAGGTTGGAAGGGACCTCAAAGATCACCTAGTTCCAACCTCCCACTAGTACAGCTCACTCAAGGCCTCGTCCAACCTGGNCAGGTGCAGGACCTTACACTTGGCCTTGTTGAATTTCATGAGGTTGGCCTGGGCACACCTCTGCAGCCTGTCCAGGTCCCTCTGGATGGATCCCTGCCCTCTAGCAAGTCGACTGTGCCACACAGCTTGGTGTCATCTGCAGACTTGCTGAGGCTGCACTGATTCCTCTGTCCATGTCACTGAGAAAGATGTCAAACAGCACTGGTGCCATCACTGACCCCTGAGGGATGCCACTTGGCACTGGTCTCCAGGTGGACATTGTGCCCTTGATCACTCTCTGCGTGCAGAATATATATCTCTGAGAAGCAGGATGTACCATTAATCTCCTCAGTGGATATTGCATCTAACACTGTGAATCCTCAGGAAATTTCCAGAAAATCAGTTGATATTTGAAAGTAAAACAGTAGGAATAAGCATCAGTTTTGAGTTTGGGATTGATGGTTGCCAGATTCTGGTGCCAGCTTCCTCAGAGGTGGCATAAACAGGTACCTTCTAGCAATGGGAACAGAACATCACCTTGAAAACAAGCCTCTGAGTTAGCAGCTGCAAATGTCTTCAGATATTCATATTGCTTTCTGTGTTTCCCCCTAAGCTTCTTAGGTACTATTCCTGAATGACAGGAATTAGAAATGAACTATAGAATTATGTCTTAGTTGATAATTGAGATATTTTAGTTGTGAACACATTCATAAATGGTTTTTATTTATGAACATGTTCCTAAGTGCTTTATTTATTAACATGTTCATAAGTCTTAAGTGGGGAGATTTAAACTAGATGTTAGGAGGAAGTTGTTTGCAGTGAGGGTGGTGAGACACTGGCACAGGTTGCCCAGGGAGGTTGTGGCTGCTCCCTCCCTGGAGGTGTTCAAGGCCAGGCTGGATGAGGCCTTGAGTGACCTGTTCTAGTGGGAGGTGTCCCTGCCTATGGCAGGGGGGTGGGACTGGATGATCTTTGAGGGCCCTTCCAACCTAAACCATTCTACGATTCTATAATTCTAAGTGCTTTCACCAGGCACAAGTTCACACATTTCCTTAGCTACCAGACCATGAAACTTTTCTGTTATTCTTTGCCAAACAGTTCAAACTCAAACTTTCCCCCCCCCATTTTCTTGGTAGACATCTCACATCATTATCTCTGGGTTGGTTCTCCCATAGCAATCCTTCTTTTATATGCTTTAGAATGGAAAACAGCTCAGCTTGCAGACAGCTTGTAAATGGACTTTGATGTTGCAGGCAAAATTCAGCTCTCTCATCAAAAAGGTTAATAGCACATTATATAAAATAAAGTTACAGGTGTAAGGAATTTGTACAATCTGGAGGACACTAAAACATGTTTAAAAATCCACCTATGAATGATAATGTATTGAAGTCTCAAGTAAATACATTTCCTCTCTTGGAATTAAACTACAGAAACTGGAGACATTCATATGTCTTCTGGTATAGGTTATCCTGCTCTGGCAGGGGGAGTTGGTCCAGATGATCTTTCAAGGTCCTTTCCAGCCCCTGACATTCTATGATTCTATGAAACTAAACTATAGTCCTTTGTGCTCACAGATCTGCATTTCCTTTGGAGGTTGGGCTAGGTGACCTTTAAAGGTCCCTTCCAACCCAAAACATTCTATGAGTCTATGGTTTACAGACAAGGCAATCCCTTGGTCAGTGCTTTCCACCTGCCCCAGGCAGAGGTTGAAAACTGGATGTACTTAGCATTGCTGTTCCACTCAAGACAGAGATCTTCAGCTACTTTTCATGAAAACAAAGAACAATTAGTTAGAGGAGTAAACATTTCCCAGCATTCAGGCCGTATGTGAGACTATCCCTGAAATAGCTATTGCTTAAAACTAACCTTAAACTAATCAGGCAGAAAGCCCAGCTGAGCTCTCAAAAGAAATGCCATAGGAATACATTTTATGTTTAGATTTAATTACCTGGAGTGCAACACTTTATCTGAAAGTTCAGCAGTTGCTATTGATGGAGCAGCCTTTTAATGCCATGATAAAAACTCCTTCGAGATGAACCCAAACTCTCTGCAGAACTCCTGCATCCCCCAGTGACTATTTAACATTCAGCACGTGTCAAAAGGGAACCTAAGCATCCCTTTGAAGGTAATAACTGTTCTAATTTGTCATGGTTGATGTTATTATTATTATTCTACTACTATATTAAAAAAAAAAAAGTCATAGCTGCTTATCCTTTGAAAAAAGAGCAAACAGTTCACAGAACTAGGCTCATGCAACATGTTGCTGGGCAAAAGACAGCAGTGTATTACAGCCCTCCCAAAGGCAACAGGCATTTGCTTTTCTAGGTGCTGGACCTTGTAAGGACAGAGAGAGAGAAAATTTAACTTTGATGCTGGTCATTATTATATTTAACTTTGATGCTGGCATTATTAACAAGTTATCAGTCATTAGCCTCCTGTAATAAGGTATTGTGGTAGTTTGGGAGTTTACCACCCCCACTCCCCCTTCTGATTCACCAGCCTCACTCAGCCAACTGGAAGTTAAGGACTGAAGCTATATTTACAGCAGGGCACAAATATACAAAATATATACAGCTATTTACAACTATATACTGTAGGGAAACATTCAGTATTAGCTGGATATGTGAGCAAATCCAAGTTAACTAACCAAGTTTGCTAACTGCAAAATTGTAAGCTGAACTTTCTCAAGCCTGCTTGGAATGTTTATCTGAATGGCCAAGGTTGCCCCTAGAAGGTTGAAGAGAAGAGCTACAATAACAAAGGCCAAGGGCAGGAAGATCAAAAGCTGAACAAAGGGTGCTGTTGAACAGATAACCATGCAACTGTTTGATCCTTTTCTCAGCTAGGCCCTAACGATTCACACCAATTAGAGCATTCCATGAGAGTTTATATCTGGGCGATTTGAGCCAGCTGGTTGGGACAAGACCTTGTCCCTTAAATGATTTGGACCGATTACTTTTGTAACGGGCTGGCCTGAACAGTCTGTTAGAAGGGTGTATAAATGCACGTTCGTATTCAATAAGGTGGCAGTGGCAGTAGCATGGCGTTGCTAGGATCATACTGGTCTGTGTGTGGCTCTGTCCAGATCTCCCATCAATTGGCTACGTTCCAGGACCCCCCTGTACCAGGCTGTGCTGCTTCAATATACAATTATTTACAAGTTAAAAGTAATACAGAAATACAAAACCTGCTCCTGAACAGCAGAACTGCCCAGGAGAGCTTTCAAACCAACTCTCCTCCTTCTTTCCACCCTCACCCTTATATCAGAAGTCTTATGTGCAGGGATGAGATTGCTAGAAAAGGAATTAGAAGAAGATTGATCNTTTATCTCATTAAAATATTCCAATTAGCCTCACACCAACATAGGTATTTCTCCAACCACCTGTTTCTTGCTAGTTAATACCTAGCAAATAACTTCTGTTTTTGCATGCTAATACTTTCTAATAGCAGCTCAGAAACTGATTCCGAGAGCTGAGTAAAAAACACACATTTTCATACTCCCACATATGTGGGTGGAGTGAATTTCTGGTATTCCTTGCTTATTTAGATCCCTACCTCTGGGTAGCCCATCCTATCCATGTCAAAACAAGAAAGGAAGCATCCCATTTGCTCTACCAAAAGATAGTCTCAATTACAAAACTGACAATAAAGTTACTAAAGGTGCAAACAATGAAATGCCCATCTGCTGCCAATCTTCTTTCCTGCCTGTCACTTTAGATTCCTAAGGCATGTCTTAGCTGTGGAAACAAAATGAGCAAGTGGGAGCTACCCTTCCCTTCCTTTGTTCCCCACCTGGTAATCAGGACCACCTTCAAAATTAGCATGAGAAAAAAGGAAATCACAACTAACACAAGTGTAGAGTCTGGTGCCTGGGAAAGAGCAACCCCAGGGATCAGTATAGGTTGGGGACTGACCTGTTGGAGAGCAGTGAAGGGGGAAAGGATCTGGGGATCCTAGTGGATGGGAGGTTGACCATGAGCCAGTGATGTGCTCTTGTGGCCAGGAGCAGCAATGCCATTTTGGGGTGGATTAGACGGGGTGTGGCAAGTAGGGCCAAGAGAGGTTTTCCTCTCCCTC
>WBNM01011388.1:115020-130633 GCA_013399055.1 Ramphastos sulfuratus | reverse complement strand
GGTCTTTTCCCACCCAAACCATTGTAGGATTCTCCATAATTATGGAGAAAGATGAGCATTTCCAGGAACAATTAGGTAAGGGGGATGTGCTCCTGTATAGCTAAGATGTGAGTACTGAGAAATAAATCTGCTCCTGAGGCTGAGCTGCGCCCTTCAGAGACATTCCTCTGGAGGCTCTATATAATGTGGGCCTCGGTGAGGGAGATGGTAATACTCTACCAGGCTTGCTCTCCCAGAAGGATTTATTGTATCATGCTGCCTGTTGTTATATTTATGCTTTAGGGAGCTGGTTACCTGGTGGTAATGAAATATGGAATCGGCTTTCAAGTCCTTCCCAGGAGTTACGTTCAGCCACAACTTTCTCATGAAGTACACCTCATAGGCCACAGACGTAGCTCCTAAGGAAACAAAATCTTGTTAGTATTCTCGGTCACTGCAGAGTTCTGCAACTTTTAAATGGCTTGTGAGTTTCTTCAGAAATGAAGTTCTGGTTTTAATAAGAAGAAAATTACTAGATGACTGAGAAAAGTAATTAGTTGTCTGTTCATGGACACTGATCATGCAGTGATCTATGGTGCAGGCTCTTCAGAGATGAAGGAGCTGAGTGTTATTTCTTGGTGAAAGATAAGCGGGTTTTGATGCTCGTAACAGCTGCATGCTGATGTGCAGTACACCTGAATTCTGTTATACTGTTGTAAGCACATTCCCTGATGGCCATGTTTACAGAAATGAATTGTGATTTAGTGCTGTCATGATTCTCAGAGCTGCTAGCAGCTTCATCTTCAATCTTAGGTACTTAAGAAAATTGAACCTCAGATGTCCTAAAATAAGCAAAGGTCCGGATATACAAATATGAAATTTGAGCGGAGTTTGAGTTTGATTAGATTTCAGAATGTATGTTATACATGAAGTGCAAAGGTTTGCTGTCATTAGCGTTATGTTGTTTTATTCTAACAAGTGTCCCCCTGGCAATATAACTTGTGCTTTGGTATCATCAGGTAATAATCTGGACAAAATTTTCTAACAAGCCAAGGAATGGGAGTGACACTGTGTGAAGAACCTGTTCACATGTGTTGGCTGTTATGTGATCTGACAATGTGTGAGCCTTGGACAGTAAAGAGGATCAACCTACCTAACTTGTGTGTGTCCAGCTGTGTGTTTTGGATGCAACAGGTCAACAAAAATCTTGGTAACAATTTTAAAATCCTGGACAGAAGCCCCCACAAAGATATTCTAGTGTTTCTGATAGCCAGTGTTTGGCAGTGTCAAGTCAATGGATCTTACTGCTGGAGCAGGATGTAACTGGGTATGTGCAAACTTAGATGGTACAATGAGTCTCTCTGCCACACACTTCACAGACTAAACCTGACTGGATAAATTTGCTGTTTCCTCAGATCAACAGAGCATTTCATGCATTATCTTAAGCTGGCATTCTCCTTACCATCTTTCCCTGGTTTGTTCCTTCTGTTCCAGTCTGTCACCTGCCTTAGTGAGTCAAAGAAGTAGTCTGCTTCATTCTGACTGATCACCTGGAAAAGAGGCCATGCAATGAAGGGAGGAAATAGGGGATTAGCAGATCATACAGAATATCAAGTATCAGGCTGAACTTTCTTTCCCTGTCTACAGCAAGAGAGCACAATTACAGCAGAAAAGACAGAGGCAAGGGGAAAGAAGTAGAGGAATTGGAGAAGGAAAGCTCAGATGGTTTGTTTCACATGGGGATTTTTATTACATCTTCCACTGCATTTTTCTTTCCAACCTGCTTACTGAAATCAAGCTGGAGTTGCCTACCTTACTCTTAGCTATCTACTTTGTCAAGTATCGCCACGTACTGGGTTCTTCTTTTCAGGAACGCAGCATATCAGATTTTCCCTGTGCTTGGACTCATTGCTGCTGCTGCCTTGATCACAGCCTCAGGGAGAAGGGACCTCTCAGTAAGGCAGCCAACTCAAGATTCAGCTCAGGCAAGGCAAGTTTCTGGGAAACTAGAGACCAGTCAGCCGGTGCTGGTCAGCCACTGCTTTCCCTAACAGTAGTGGGCACTGTACATGTGGATCACATCTCCTGGGCAAAACCTGAGTGGAAAAGGGCTGAATCCAGCAGTACACAACATGCAATTTGCTACCATCCCAGCAGCTGCAAGAAAGCCTGCATCTTCCCTTTTTTAATGCCATCTCTACCACTGGTAGACCGATAGAAACTCTACTTCTCCATCCAGCTTCTCAAAATAATTGTCAGGTGATAAAAGTTCAAGTCCAGGTTGTATGCCCTCGGACAGAAACAGTAATGACCTGCTGTGTTGCTTGGTTTCATATATGGTTGTTTGGGTGCTCTGGTAAATGAGTAAGAGAGGAGAGGGAAGTCTGGCCACCCTGCCATGGTTGAGGAGAGTTACCTTGTCTGCAATCTTCACAAAAAGGCTGAAACCTTCCCAGGAGCTCAGCTGCAACTTGGAAGCAATGTTCTGACACAGAGTCCGGATTTTGGTGTGTGTTCCCACGTCAAATGTCTATGGGATAAGATGTGTGTTACACAGAAGAGAGACACTGAATGTCTTGAAATGTGCTCCTGCAGTAACACATCATGGCTTGGAAAAGGATCAGGGCTGGGAAGACAGGTAAGTTCTTACCTGTTCTGTTTCATTGGGGAAGCAAATCTTGTGCGAGATCTTAGTGTTGTTCTGTAAGATGGCCTCAACCTCCACAGGATGAGGTGCCCACTTCCTGGAGCCACTCCTGGAAAATGCCACCACCATCATAAGATAGTCTGTATAGGATGTTTAATCTTGAAGGAGTTAAACAACAGCAGTCCATCCAACCAACAGACTCCATCCAGTAGCTAGTACTGTGTGATGGGGTGGGCTGCAATGGACCTTCACCCCAGTGCAAATTCAGTGTATTAATAGCAAGAAAGTGAAGGTCTTACATGTGTAGAAAAAGTCTGTTCTGCTCTGCAAGGAGGATGCATGAATAATGCACCTTCCTAGTCAGTAGCATTACCCCTTCTATGTATTCAGCAACATTTTTCTGTACTGAAGTGTGAAGATAGTGGCCACAAGGAGAAACTATTTAATTCTTGGGTCAGCGAAAAGATGGATTTAGATACAAAAGGTGTATCTGATCTGACGATCAGGAGCAAAGTACCAGAAAAGTCTGGAGGGCTGCTGGAAGCCTTACATTTTATATAAGAGCTGGCATATAATCAGTGAATAAGCAGGCTCTTAAGCTATACAATCCCAGTTCTTTGAACTTACGCCTCAGAGCAGAGCTGCATTTTAAAGCAAAAGAACTGGCCTTGAAGTCTGAGGCATGCAAAAACCTTGAAACATTTGAAGTGGGGACAAATCTAGCATGTTGCCTCCTGAGGCTGGTATTTGTCTGCCCTCAGTGGCACAGAGCAGGCTGTTTGGAGATTTTGTACACTGAAACCTAGGGATCAAACTCCTCTCTCACACTGGGTCAATCTCTCAGGAAGACAGCTCAGTCTGGCATCTAGCTTTAGTTATGTGGATTTAAAACCTATCTTTTTTACATTAAACAAATTAGCAGTTCCATTTGGAGGAGAAAAACCTAACTGTAAGCAAGTTGAACAGCACCTGCGTAGCTACTGTGCAGGCATTTTAAGGAGTGTGGACCTGCCCTACTCGGGCATCCGTTCCTGGGTTTGCAGCAGAGGGAGTCCAAGGATGCCAAGCAGCAGCTTGGCTAGAGGCTTGGGGCCATCTCTCCTTGCAGCCTCAGCTAGGGATTCATTGCCAAGAGAAGGTCTCCTTTAACGCTCAGTATGGTACTCGCTTGTTCCCTGACCAGCCACCTGAGGATGAAGCCATAAAGCTGTTTATGGAGGAAAACGTCTACCCTCAGCTGGCCTCTGCTGCACATATTGTAGGTGAGTCCTTTGAGCTGTCTGCTCTCCCCTCTCAAAGAAAGCAGATTACTTATTGAGAGAAGTTGGACTAGATGATCACGGTGGTTGCACTCGACCTAGGAGGTCTTTTCCAGCTGAAACAGTTTTATGAGTCTGTTGTTGTAGGTCACTTCCAACTGAAATATTCTATTCTATTCTGTTATATTCCATTTTGAGCAGATGCAGGCTTAATCTTAGGTTTAATTTTTTAAAAAATTATCTTAGAAAACAGCATTTGTCTTTGTTCCTGTTCCCATCCCCTTAGGCTCCAGATCTGGGGCAGTATATCAGATAGAATTCTCCTCCCAAACAACCCATTCAGCTTTTCCCGGCCTGTTTCCCCAGTCTAAAGTAAGCTCTATACAGCTCAGCAGGGCTTGGAGCATGAATAGCAACATGACATAGGGAGGCAGGAATTTTTCAGTCGTCTTCATAGGAAAAAATCAATGAATAGCATTCCTCAGCATGCACTACAAAAGCAAGTTCAACGTGCAGTGACATTTTCCTAGTAGTGCCAAAAAACATCCACTGCAAGGGGGACAGCCACTGTGCTAGCATTCCCTTTCAGTCTGACCCACAGGCTCACAGACTTAACAGAGGCTAGCCTAAGTGAACAGGAAGGATGGAGTAGCTAGAGGGAGAAATCATCAGGCAGCTTCTTTACTGAAGACATTTGTGGCAGGCAGGCACAGCAGCATCAAAAGGGAAAAGGCTGAGGTTAACCTTGATGCCAAAGCACTCATATTCTCAGTGTCAAGCTGGGTAATTCCAGTGTCTGCAGAAATGTAGAGAAACCTTTTCCCCTACAGTCTAGGTGCTCCTTCCTGAAATCCTGAAACCCTTCCAGGGTTCATTACATCAAGTCATTGAGAAGTTCAGGAAGGACTGTGGTTTGGAGGCCTTGTTGCTTCAAACCTCCTTAGGACTGCAGTAATGCCTAGGCGCTGTGTTGTGAGCAGCCTTGTAAGTGTCAGGGCTTTGTTCATTTGGGTTTCTTCTAAGAATAGGAACTGATTATATTGATTCTTGCTTGCCAGCATGGATTTACATAGCTTCACTATCAGAAAGCCAACAGGGCCACATTAGCACTCTGTATATGTCAGTGACTTCAGTGGCGCCAACCCACTAAGTAAAACGTAGTAATTGTAGCTGCACATTTACAGCCCTGGGCTACTGAGATTCAAAAAAATCAAAACTGATCCTCAGGTGCATCTAAGGGGGATAAGAGCCTCACTAAAGGAAAGCAAGGTCAAGACCTTATTAATGACAACACAGGATTTACTTTCAAGCTGTGTGCCCTATAGCATATGTGAAATAGCCACCTCTGGGAGTCACGTGATTCTGTGTGATGCTGAACTTTTTAAAATGCTGCAAGGTCTGTGAAAACTCTGACACAAACCTCTCTTAGTCGTTCATAAGTCCCTATGAGAATTAATGATCACTTTTTAAAAAGGGTGCAAAGAGAAAAAGGAAAGGAGTCTCAGTATTTTAGCTCATGTGCTTTTTTGGAACCTGATTAATGATGTTCACACATTTTGAGATGGTTTTGTGTCAGATCATTTACCTCATCACTGTCTGAATCCTCCGACTGCACTCCAGGGCCAGTGTTTCTTTCTGACGTGTCTCAATGAACTTCTGGGCATGTTTTAGCAGTGACTTGCTGGGTGGGAATAGGCCAGTGCAGAGCCAAAGGAGCTGCCAGCCCTTGGTCACGCTGTACCTGTCAACACAAAGCAAAGGGTTCTGCTGTAGACACAGAGAATCCTTTGTTTGACCACACGTCAGCTACAAGGAAGAGAAACAAGAGTCCCATCATGGTATGTTGTGCCATTCAGCAGAGAGCTGCAAATTAGCAGAGCCTTCACATGGGATCTAGCAGCCATATTCTGTGCAATAGCCGCAGCCTGCACACAGAGACAGTGCTGGCTGGTAAATATTTACAACAGTTGCAAATCTCACAAATAAATACAAGCTCCAATATAACACTCATCTTGGCAGCAGTGACCTTGGTGCCATCCTCTTGGAAAGACAGTATCAATCTGCTACTCAAGCTGACATGTATCTGGGTTGTGCTTTATCAGCTGTTTGTATTCACAAGCCCTATATGCTAGCCAGCTTTGTTCAGGCCACAAGGACTCTACAAGCAATTGACTTTTCTCTTGTGCATGCTCCTGCTCCGAAAATATAAGCATGTTGATGGCATGGCGTGATGAGGTAGTTACAGATCTTAAACACTCTAGATCAAGTTTGTACCATTTTCAGGTGGAAAGCCTCTGGACCTCTGAAATGTGCCAGATGAAGCTCTTATGGGCATCTCACCCTCATCAGTAAGAAATGTACTGCAGCCAGGAGGTGGTCAGTCATTCTGCCTTCAAAACCAGGAGCAGAACACACTTCAGCCGTGTCTCAGGGATTGCTCTGAGACACTAAATGGTGTTAAGTGGTTTTAGTTGGGAAAGATAGCAGGTCTACCTCTGAATGGGCACCAGACTGCTGAATAGAGAGGTCTTGGCTTCTTTTACTTTCCCAATTTTCATTTACTTTCCCATTTTTGCAGATGAAGACACACTATTTTAATCCCATTTATACTCTATAGATCAGCAGTGTTTGTGTCTGTGTGAGAGCAGGACATGGTCCACAGCACAGTAGCCCGGGAAGGATGAAAGATTTGTTGTTCTGGCTGTTCTAATGAAAATATATGGAAATAGTCACCTTTCAAATATTGTTTTTTCCACACCAGTGATCCCTCTCACAACAGTGAATGGCCCACAGGACTAAATTAGTAGAGTACATCAGGCATGGCACTGGCACCATGGTTACAGACTGTGTGTTAAATAGTCTGTGAGATCTACTCCACACAAGGAAATTTACCATTCAATAGTTACACACATGGTAGAAGCTCCACTAAGTTAAATTTCTGTGGAACAGTAAGACAATAAAGAGAAGCTTCTTATCTAACTTTTGCAGTGACACAATGCAGCTAGAAACAGAGAAACTATTTTGTTAATAATTAGTATTATTTTAAGCTTCTTTTTGCAGTTCATTTCCCCTGGAAAGTAGGTCAAATGATCATTTTATGAGTGGGGAAGAAAACACCATCCTGTTTCAGGGACTTACTTATGACCTGTGTAACCAATCTGTTCTACAAGGCAGTTGTGTAACCTAGTTAATATAACTACTCAAAAGTATTCACTGGTGGTAACAGATTGACTGTGAACGACTGTTTAGGGGAGAGAAGTGCTGTCACTGCGAAGCTTGAACAGAGGCTGGCAGAGCAGGCACTGACAGCATGTAAGAACTCTATACTACCATATTTTCTTCGCAGAGTGCCTGAGGAGTAAGGAGGCTTCACTAGCACCTTGCCCACCTCACACTCTATTGCACGAAGATGACCACTGAATGCTGGTGGGAGCAAACCAGCAGCTCAAGGGAGAAGAGTAATGGTCTTGCTTTGTGGCCTTTCACTGCTAGTCAGTGGTCCTGAATGCTCTGCAAAGGTGAGTCCTGCAGCACTGCCTGGACAAAGGGGAAGGAAAGCTGTCACTCCAGCATTTGGACATCCTTTCCCTCTGCCCCTGATCCTTCACAAGTGTCATGTGGGACCTCAGTCACCACCTGCACTTGAGCCCTGGCTCTGCAGAAGCAGTGTGTTTCCATGCAGGCAAGTACCTGTTTCTGTTCTCAGTCAGTTGCTTCATAATCTGACAGTAAATTTCATCCCGCAAGACCTCCTCCTGAATAGCTGCTACAAATATCTGGTCAGTGACTTCCACAGAGGAGTGTGTTTGTTTTGAGGGATAGTCTCCCATGAATTTCATAATGGGTGAACGTGCTGTTAAGGACAAAAGCAGGCCAATTTTGGAAGGTCTCACCGAGACCCTAACATATTAGTGACTCTGTTGATGTCTAGGTGGCAAATACTGTCAGGAAAGTCTGGAACATATTCCCTGCCTGTCCCCTACCCACCCTCCCTGTGCAGCCGTCATTGCTTAGCTGTGATTTGTACTTTCGTTAGCTGCTTGCTCTGGGCATATGCAGTAAACCTCGCTCAGTCTTAAAGCCACAATCTTAATTAGGTGAGCTGTCAGGGGTTGTGGAGTCTTGGAAGGCAATAGGAACCTTTTCTCTGTAGACAAGGGAAACAGAGTTGATACTCTCCACTTTGATGTAACTATATGCCTGTAATGTGGATGTAGTATTGTCTCAGCAGAGGAGATAGCTAGCTCTTCCTTCTCTAGTGTTCTCCTATCCCAAAGAGAAGAGTGAAAGGATATCAATGAAGGCCTGACAGGCCAAATCCCGAAGGTCAGGGTCTGTGCATGCTCTTTTCAGCAAGGGCTGTTTCAAGGGCTCCTTGGAGTGTGCCCATAGTTGACTTCGCCCACGGGATTTCTGCAGAACAGCTTTGCTGATGGATTCCTTCTCAGGAGTCCTGAATGAAGACAAGCGCAAGCAATACAAAATTACTGGATCAGTATTGCTGTGAACATAGGAAGTCACTATCACAAAGACTTATCTCTAGGTATGTTCTTTCCCAAGACAGTGATCTCGTATCTCCTTTGATTATCCAGGTCAACAAGAACAGGAAAATGTAGTTTCGTGTAGATCCAAAAAGTACAAGGCTTGGAAGAAGAGTTTTTAGAAGACTAATTTTTCCCTTTCTCTCTGAGGCCTGAGATGATGTGTATCTTTGCTAGCTGATAAGTGCTGAAGAAAGAGAGTGAAGTAGGAGTAGGGCCTGATGGAAAGTAAGTTCAGCTGGGGTTCTTCTACCTTTCCCTTTGCATTTCTGCAGACAAAAGATACAGGTAAACCACGTGCCAGAATTTCTCCACATCCAAAGTCAAAATTACAGGGAGCAAAGACAAAAAAACCTAATCAGAAACAGGTTATGCCCTAGGCTTTAAGGATCACTGAACATCAACAAGAAGTTTCTTAGGGTGCACACTTCACAGAGAGCTTCACCTAAAGTGTTCATAGGAGAACTCCTCCAAGGTGTAAGGCTTCACTTTGGGATCCTCCTCATCAGGTTCATCCATGAAGGAGGTCTGCGAAGCTGTCCTCCTCTGGTCTGGAGACATCATCAGCAAACTCTGGAATGACACAGCCACATAGAGATGTCACATGGATATAGGTCTCTGTACAAACCGTTGCATGTTACTTAGCATATCTGAGCAGATGGTGTATACTAAACTTCAGTGCTGTGTGACTTTTGTCCCCTAAGCAGTATTTTCTGAGACTCAGGAAAGACTTGCAAATAATCAACTCAAGGAAGTAATTTCCATGCACCTGCTTATCACTGATGTATTCTTCCCCACGTTTTCAGCTTTTTACTTGTTAGCACAGTATTCAATACACTGCATCTCCAAAACCAAAGACAAAATCATTACCAAACACGTAGAACTTCCCCTGAGACATCATGTATGATCACCAATTAAGCCCAGTGTGAATGCAGGAAAATTCAGCTGCACACTCATTTCTATTAATTGCTAAAAAATTCCTAAAGGTGGGTTTTTTGCAAGTCATTGCTTTTGTGCAGCTACAGTCTGCTGCTTAAAAGTTTTGGGTTACGTTTAGGTTTGATTTCAGACAGGACACAATGAAACAGAACTTGTCTGGCTCTGGAGGAACAGTTAACTTCCACTTATAAATCTAATCATATTTAGGATTGTTATTATCATTTATCTTCTAGTCTCTTCAAAGAGAGTGCTCAGCTTTTCTTACCAGCACTTGACTAGAGGGTTTTGTGAGAGAAGGAATGATGTAGATGTCTTCCAAAAATACATTCCCTGTTTTTCCTGTCCTTTCATTCTGGGCAGAGATCCAGCCAGAGTTGCCATCCAGCCTTTTGTCTTCAGCAAAGATTAGTAAGTCTCCCTTCTTGAAGGACAGAATAGCAGGGTCTTCTGGAAAACAGAAGAAGGCAGTACTGTTCAGGCTTGACAGTCCAAGAAAATGCAAAGGGATTACAATATGAAAGATGAGGGAATTGTATTTTGAAGGCCTATTAGCAATAGAAAGTGATTCATGGAAATACGACTAATTATCCAGTAACACAGGATCACACTTCAGAGAAGTCACTTCAGTTTCCTCTGAGAGCCTGACTTCAATCCTCTGAGGGCAATGGCAAACTCCATTTGATTCAGATGGGTGCTGACTTTGTGTCTAGAGCTGGCAGCAAGTCATGGAAAGAAACTCAGTGGTTGGAAGTAGATGATGTTAATGTTCGCATTTTAATCCGCTCTTGTCCATTTCAGATAACCATATTCCTTGGAAAATTCCAGTTTAGGACCTCTGTGAAAATTTTTTTTAAAGTATTTTCAGGAAGCTCTGATCCAACTTTCTACTTAAGCAGGCTGAATTGTTTGGAACTGTACAATCAAAGCATTCAAGGAAGTAGGAGGAAGGAAAGGTATGCAGAGGTATTGAATGACATTGCCTTGTATTCTGTATTGCTGTGCTCATCACTATATATCTATCTCTCTTGGAGCAAAGAGACTCTTGCTGAAGTTTTCCCTCTTCTCTTTGAGCTCTTTCAAAAATTGCTCTGGGTTCTGTCAAGATTTCTTCTCTACTCTGTAGAAAAGCTGTAAGACTTACCTGGCGATTTTTTCTCTTGCATTGCCACAGCAAATTGTGATCTCTTCTTCAGGCCTTCCAGGAACATGACCACCAGTTCAGCAATGACAATGCTATTGACAGATGTTAGCACAAACTCCTCGGCACGAAGTGTGATGAGAGTGCAGCTCTGTCCAAATGACTTCACTGCCCTGTGTATTAGTGAACAGTTTGTTACCAGAGCACCAAAAAACATATGTCCTGTCCCACCTGCAGGCACAGCCAAGGCACCTACACCTTCTGACAAACAACTTCCCTTACAGTGAATATTGGTAGCTCTAAATCTGGCTTCTCAAAAGCTGGTAGGTGTGAAGGAATGGAGTGGTTCATGTTCACTTTAGACTTCACTATGTTTTATACAAAAGTGCTTCATTCTAGACAAAAACACACTTCTTTTGGAGTAACTGGGCAATTAATTAAATCTGTGACAGTTATTATGTTTTATGTATGCAAGATTCTATTCTCTGAGTGATCTGATGCAAGGATGTGTGCCCTGAGCAAGCCCTCGGTTACCCTGTTTGGGTCCCTCACACCTGAGAAGTTTATAAACACCCAACACGTGTAACAGATGATGGTTGGACTACGTTAGTTATTTGAGCTGTTCTTGTCTTAATGCATGTCTGTACTTCCTTATACTTGTCTAACCGAGCAGGATCATCTTTTCTTCCACCAAATCAGCTGTTTCACTGTTTCTGTAACAGGCTGCTCAGAACTTGTCCCTTCCTGTTTCCCAGACCTAGGCTAAATCAGCTTTCCAGGCTCAGATCAAATAACCTACAGGGATGACAGAAGGTATACCTCCACCCTTTCTGAATATAGACAGAGATGCCTTCTGCAGATCTTGCATTTCTGGGGCACTCACCTGTTGGTGTGGATGCCAGTTATCTCTGGGAAGGTCAGCTCAAGGAGTCGCTTTTCTGACTCATCCAAGAAGCAGATACCTTTCCAATTTACAGCAACGATAAAGTGGTTCTTGGGCAAGCTGGGACCTGAAAATGCAGAGAAAACCTCCTTGTCAATGCTATACAAATCTTTCTCTGTCCTGTACTGCCTGGCTCCAAGTATTACCTGAAAACTTAGTGACTTCAAAGAATCGTGAAAAAAGCAAAGGCCACTGAAAGCGAGCAAAATCTACAAGCTGTTCCTTCACAGTCTGACTGGAGAGATGGTCCTGTGTGTATGTGGCCTGCAATATAAAAAGATACCCAAGATTTTATCAGTAAAATCTGATTTGCGTGATCTGTGGACAATAAAGAGCAGGCCTGATCCCAGAGGTTTCCAACAGTACTCTGTTGTCACTGGTGTCAACGGTCCCTAGAGGAAGTCAAATCAGGAGCAGTATCCTCCATAAGCAACATGCAGATGAGGCTACCCACAGGCATGTGGATTCCAAATTTCCCTCAAATCTTAAGTGACTGATCTGTTTAGAGTACACCACACTTTGGGTACTACGGAAATAATTCTGTTAATCAACTTTCAGATCAAAACCAGTACTCTATCCCATACCCATCCTGACTCAGTTGTCAGATGGGAGATAGAGAGCCTTAAAAGATAATCTATTCAGAGTTTAAATATACATTTTTCATTCTGCCTGCCTCCCCACTGAGCCCTATATAGAAGAGTGAATGGAAAGGTTGTCCACTCCCCCAGCTGTAATTAACTATTTGGGATATACAAATGGAGATGGTTTTGCTGCTTCTTCCAGCTGAGTGTTCGTAAATGGAAATGGTGAAATAATAGAAGCTGGTGCTTAAGAGTGGTTACCCAGCAGTGCAAATCAAACTTCTTACCTTAGCATGTGCATAGGTTATAAGGCTCACCCACTTTTCCAGGGGCTTCGACTTCAGCTGTTTCACTGGGATACAGTCATGGAGCACTTTCTGCACAAGTTCATTGTGGATGGAATCTCCAAATTTGATATAGCAATATTTTGCACCTATCTCCACCAAATCCTCCTCCTGAAAATAAATGATTCATTAAGAGGCCTAGAATGATGTTGCCAAGTCCAGATAGCCTTATTCAACCTTGAAGCTAGTTTAGGAATAGAGTTTTCTCCATTTTTGTCTGGGTAACTCTTGAAAGTCATCCAGCACAAGAAGAGATAAATTTCAAGCAATCATAGATCAAAGAAATTATTAGCAAAAATATTTTTAAAATACCTAAATTGTGCCTTTGGCCGTGCTTCCTACTGCTACATGAACTGGAAGTTGCAGCTTTTACAGATTATTACAACTGCCAGTGTGACAGCTGTCACAATCACCTGAACAGAAATTGTACAGTGGGAAGGAAAGGGTTGTTCACAGCCACTGGAAACTTCTTTCATCTTTCTGCTTGTTAATGTAGGAAATGTTAATATAACTTTGTCTCTTTAGGAGGATTAATAGGGGGACCCACCTTCTCACAACGGTACTCTCCAAACCGGATGCCACGAATGACTTGGTGGTAAATGAGATCAGTGCTGATGGGATCCTCCTGGGAGTTGTGCCAGGGGGTAAAGATTTCCTTCCGGAAGTAGAGGCGCCAGGGAGCATTGCGTTCATGTGTGCCCCGCTCCTTCACCAGCTGTTCACACTGAGAGATGGCATCCAAGACATGATCTCGTCCCCCACCCAGTGACCAGACCTATAACAAAGGAATGCTGCATTTACTGCCATGCCTGCTTTGGGTCTGAGTGAAGGACAATAAACCCAAAGCTCCCGGTCTCTTGACAGCAGAAAGAACTCTGCAAAGGTAAGCAGATGGCTGTGCAAGTTATGCTTTGGTAAATGTGTGTATTTTGATGCACAGGGATGGTATTGGGAAAAGTAAGCTGGAAGTTAAGACAAAACAACTCTGGCCTGCAATCTTCTATTCTTCTTGTACTTTGCTTATTTCCTGTATGTCCTTTTAAGCACAAATGCAAGTGCTCCTCTAATCTAAACAAAAAATGTAATCTCTGAATTTTGCTATTGATGCCTAACTCTGAGCACCAAGATGTTATCCTGCTCTGTGTGTCTGTTCGAGAAACAAAGTAGAGGGAAGGAGAAGCTGAAATGCCAGCACATGATAAGAGTGGCAGCCCTGGCAAGGACCTTGGCTTTCAAAGCCATGTGATAGAGGCAGTGTAGCACAGAACAAGAAATTAATGTGCAGGTGGGAAATACGTCTTTGAGCAGAGATCCCCAGTATGTGAGACCTGCTAGTTTCACCCTGTTCCAGCAGTTCTCAAGTGCTCCATGCATGACAATCAGGCAGGATCTCAGAACATGAGGGACTGCTCAGAACATGACAGAGCTGCACTGCTCATGCATGGGAGCAGGGGCACTAGTCAGTTACATGACTTGGCAAAAGAAACCTTGCAGGCCTACAGCAGGAATTGCTAAGTGACATGTCACAGAAAGGCAGACTAGGATTATCAGGTCTTGAGATTCATCTGGGATTCAGAACTGATTTGGTTCGAGCATAGGACTGGGATGGGTGCTTCCAAAAGTCAGGAGTCCTCAGTGACGCTGGATGGAGGGCAGCACCTCCACAGAAAGACAAGGGAGCTTTCATTCTATGTTTCAACACTTTACCTTATCAAACACAGCAATGTAGAGTGAAAAACCAAATATATCCTTCAGTTTGATTTTATCTGCTATGAACTGACAGATCTCCTTTGCTGTGGAAGCAGAGTCTGCAGGGACAGTGATGCTTTGGCCATTCATCAGGGTGACAGTAAACATGATGGGTTTCTTCTGCTTTGTTGCCTGCAAGTCAGAGTTAAATGAGAGAAAAAAAATTATAGACAATCCTTACTCTTCTCTGAAGAATGAAGAAGGCAGTTAGATTTAAGAGCTTCACGCACTACACTCTAGTCAAGAATCTTTAAGTGAATCTCTAACACCCACACAGTTTCTTCAATGCATGGTGAGTCTTAAATATAATTTATATCTCTGGAGCAGCATTGAACTCAAGTTCTCTCCTACCTTGCAGCTCAGGGGAGCTGATTATCGCACAACAGTGTGGATTGATTGACTTTTCATGAACCTTGTTTGGGTTGTCTTTTGGGTACAGCCTCATGTGCATCAGTGGAGAGATGGCCTGCAGCAAGTACTTTGCCCAGGGAATGTGTGTTAGGCAATAGGGTCACTCACATTTAGGAAGGACTTGAACTGAGGCCTTCACCTGAATGATGAGTGTGTGTGGTGTGACTTCTCATTATTAGGGTGACATATAAAGGAAAGGGGAAGGTGATACAGCCCTGTCAAATACACTTCCTCTCTCCATTTTAAAAGCATAAGCCCTGCTCAGTTCTTTCCACAAATGGTAGTAAGAGCTTCTGTCAGAAGGTGGTTATGGCCTCTGGCTCCTGAGTGGATGGAGATATCTCCCTGCAAATCATGTGTTGGCAGCTTTTGACTTAAATCCTCCACTGAATTTAGGTTAACTGTATAGGCAGAAGAGGTTTATCTCAGATGCTGCCCAGACCAAGGCAGCTGGTCTTCAATCCCATTGTGCAGTGGCCTTCGATGACTTGGCTAGGAAGCTCACAGAATCACAGAAACATGCAGCTTGGAAAGGACTCTTAGGATCACCAAGTCCAACCTATAACCCTACTCTACAAGATTCACCTTAAACCATATCCCTAAACAGCACATCCAAAGGACGATATCCCTAAACAGCACATCCCAAAAGCACATCCAGGGTCAGTGACTCAACCACCTCCTTGGGCAGCTCATTCCAGTGCCTGACCACTCTCTCCGTGAAAAGCTTTTTCCCAATGTCCAATCTAAACCTACCCAATCTCAGTTTGAGGCCATTCCCCCTTGTTCTGTCTCCAATTACCTGTGAGAAGAGACCAGCAGCAGCCTCTCCACAATATCCCTTCAGGTAGTTGTAGACAGCAATGAGGTCTCCCCTTGGCCTCCTCTTTTTCAAACTAACCATCCCCCGCTCCCTCAGTCGCTCCTCATAAAATTTATTCTCTAGGTCCCTCACCAGCTTCGTTGCCCTTCTCTGGAGCTGCTCCAGCACCTCCACCTCTCTCTTGTATTGCGGTGCCCAGAACTGAACACAGTACTCAAGGTGTGGCCTCACCAAAGCCGAGTCCAAGGGGACAATCACCTCT
>WBNM01011388.1:0-114529 GCA_013399055.1 Ramphastos sulfuratus | reverse complement strand
TTTCTTTAGTCCTCCTTTTGCTGTTAATGAATTTATAGAAACATTTTTTTATTATCTTTAACAGCTGTAGCTAGGTTTAAACTCTAGCTGTGCTTTGGCTCTCCTAATTTTCTCCCTACATAGTTTTGCTACATCTTTATAGTCCGCACGAGAGACGTGCACCCTCTTCCAAAAGTCATAGACTCTCCTTTTGTTCATGAGGTCCAGAAAAAGGTCCCTATTTAGCCAAGCTGGATACTTTCCCTGCCAACTTGTCTTTCAGCACACAGGCACAGCCTGCTCCTGTGCCTTTAAGACTTCCTTCTTGAAGTGAGTCCAACTCCTAAATTCTTGGGGATAGGAAGGAACTTTGTCCATCAGCCTCCCGAACAGGCCAAAGTTTGCCCTCTGAAAATCTAAGGTGGCCATTTTACTAACCCCTCTCCTTGTTTCTCCAAAAATAGAGAACTGAATCATCTCATGATCACTGAGCCCCAGACATTCTCCAATCATTATTTTCCCCACAAGTTCTTCTCTGTTCACAAGAAACAGATCCAGGAGGACACCTTCCCTGGTTGGCTCTCTCACCAATTGTCAGGAAGTTATCTTCCACACACTGCAGGAATCTCCAGGACTGTTCTCTTACTACTGTATTGTATTTCCAGCAGACATCCAGGAAGCTGAAGTCTCCCACAAGAACAAGGAGTAGTGATTGTGAGACCTCTCTCAACTGCTTATAAAAAAAGAATTATCTTCCTCTTCATCCTGATTGGGTGGTCTATAGCATACTCCCATCACAATATTGTCCTTACTCCTGATTCTCACCCATAATGACTCAACCCTATCATCACTTTCATTGATTTGTGTGGTTTCATATGCTTTCCTAATATAGAAGGCCACTCCATCACCTCTTCTACCTTGCCTATCTCTTCTGTAGAGTTGGTACACTTCAATTGCAGCACTCCAGTTGTGGGAGTCATCCCACCAGGTTTCTGTGACGGCGGCTGTATCATAGTTGCCCTGTAGTACAATGGCCTCCAGCTCCTCCTGTTTGTTGCCCGTGCTGCGTGGATTGGTGCATAAACATTTCAGGGAGGGAGTTGAGTACACTGTTTTAAACCTTGAGGGGGGAAGCCCTTCTGGTTGTCTGAGATACTAACGCACTGCTCCACAAGAGATAGGCTCCTACCCCCAGGTACATCCTCATGTAAGCTGGCCCAGTAAGGCCAGCTACATCCTCATCCCCCTTTGAAACTAGTTTAAAGCCTTGTCAATGAGCCCAGCCAACTCATGCACAAGGGTTCTTGTTCCCTTATGGGACAGATGAACTCCATCTGTTGCCCATAGATCTGGTGCCAAGAACACTTCCCCATGGTCAAAAAGCCCGGAGTTCTGCTGATGGCACCATCCTCTGAGCCATGTATTAATCGCACGGATTTTCCTTTTCCTTTCAATATCACTTGCCGTCACTGGAGGGATTGAGGTGATCACCACTTGTGCTCCCACACCCTCAAGTAACCTCCCCAAGGTCTTGAAGTCTTTTCTGATTGCTTTTGTACTCCCATACATTGCTCCATCACTCCCAATCTGCATAACCAGCAGCAGGTAATAGTCAGTCGGTTGTATGAGATTTGGGAGCCTCTTAGAAATGTCCCTAACCTGTGCCACAGGTAGGCAGCAGACCTCCCTGTGGGATAGATCAGGCCCGCAAATAGTGCCCTCAGTTCCCCTGCAAAGAGAATCCCCTACTACTATCACCTTTCTTTCTTTCTTCTTTTGCGCTAGTCCTAAGTCTCAAGACTGGCTGGCAAGTCCTGGGTAGCTGAGTGCATGGAGATTCATCTCCAACCTTGTTTATCTGGCCCTCTGTTTCAAGGGCACTGTATTTGCTGTGTGTGGACAACTGGGAAAACTGGGGAGATTGAGGGGGGGACTGGCCTGCCTTTCCTGCCTTGCCAGAGAGGGACCTATCTCCATCCCTCCTCATCTCTTCTAACAGACACCTGAATCTCTTCCCCCCTGTTTTTTGGGTCACCTCCCTCTGCTAGTGGGGTCTGCAGAGCCTGGTACCACATGTCAGACTCCTTTTCACATTCCCTAATAGACCTTAGTCTTTCAACCTCATCCTTCAGCTCAGCCACCAGGCTAAGCAGATCTTAAGTTTGCTCACATCTAACACAGGTGTTGCCTCCACTGCTCTCTGTTTCAAGTGCTAGGCTCCAACACCCGCCGCAGCGTGTTGCCTGGATGCCTCTATGCTTGTGTGTGGCTTCCATTTGGGTACACACATGTTTGCACGTGACCTCTGTTTGGATACCCACAGTTTTTTGAGTACCCACAGGTCTGTTAGCACAGGTTAATAGACACAATCCAGTACCAAAATGATGCAGAACAATATGATTAAGCAAAAAAGGATTTGCTACCTGAAGTTCCAGCCAGCTTGGAGGTTCAGTCCGTGCTCCGTTGACATAGGTACGTCTCAGTCGTTCAGCACAATACGGGGCATAGCCTGTGGGCCCATGGTGGATGAAATTCAACAGGTACTACATATGGAGAACATAAAAATGAGTTAGGGAACACTAATGTTCATAAAACATGAGAAACCTCCTGCAGCTGATGTACAAGAGTGATCAGTTAGCTTACAGCTCACTGTAAAGGTTAGAGATGGAACTAGTATTTTGAAAAAGGGAGTCTGATACAGCAAGTTTTCCCTCATTCTGTGGAGCTTGGTCAGTCTGTGTTTAACTTTGTGATCACCGTGTTTAACAACGTGATAAATACTGGACAATGGAAACTATTCTTACTGTTAGGTTACAGCAAGGGTTGCTGCTTGCAATTGTCACAAAACTTCAGACTCTTTGTTCTGTATAAACAAAAGTGCCAAGTCAAGGGATAATTGCAGGTTAGGACTGATCATGATGGCTAATTTTAATTTTACTGAATTCCCTGACAACATCTATAGTCAAAGTTCATGATTAAGATTGGATTTTTGAAAAGAAGGATTTGATAAACTCAGCTTTTGACATTTGCATGGCTCTGGTATCTTGGATAACATAGTGTAAGCATGGACTTGTATTTAGATACTTCTATTTAGTGCAAGCATAGATCAGTCCCCTGGTTATTTTAATGATTAAGATTATTCCTAGAGATAAGATATGGTCATCTCTCGTGAATTCTGCATCGTTCACAGTCTTTGGATGAAGACTGGTGTCAAAGTATGTCTATGGTCTGTGTCTGACTTCTTCCAAGTAATTTCTATTTAGTAGCATTTATAATTATATTAATCATTTGAGCTTGGGTGTCAGGTATATCTAGGTATTCTGTTGTCTCTAAGATCTAGGAGGAAAGCTGATGTCAAGTTGGAGCCATAGGTTGTTGTTTGGTTGGTTCTTTTCCTGTGATGAAGTATATTTATCATCCATTTAAATTTGGGAATTAATGAATAAAACCCAAAATCTCTGTTGGATTTTGTAGGGCTTGCATATGTAGGGTGAGAAGTGATAAAGTATAGGGGATGATTTTATACTGGCCTCCTGAGTATATTTAATCACTAGGATTGTAACTGGAGACGTCTTTTAAATGTTGGAAAGGCAGAAGTGGAGAAGTTAAAATTTGCCAGATTTTTTGCAGATCACAGATCTAAAATAAGAATTGTGAACAACAGAATCCAGTTTGTATGGCATGTAATGAAAAATAATTAAATGTGAGTACAGCAATAATTTATTTAAATTCCCTGGTAAGCGTATCGATGAGAAACTTTCACAGCACCAGGTACTATGGCAGGCAGATTTTGTGGCTAGCTGTATCAAAACAGCAAACTACGCAAGAAACCAGATCAGCTAAGGCATTTTAACTGCTGTAGGAAAGGTTAGTAGTGTACCTTCACAAACGTGTCTGAAGGAGGAAAGCAACCAAGGCAAAGTGACAGAAGGATCCATCCTCGAGCATAGCTGTTCCTGCTGTTGTTTTCAGTGAGTTGTTTGCAAATCTGGCAATAGATCTCATCTCTGTAATAAAACATGTGAAAGCAACAGATAGTGATTCACTGTCTGAACTGTCTTTGGCTACATTTCCACTGCATGCTTGGCATGATTGCAGCATGAAGAACTAGTTCTGAGCTAGGTTTAACCACATTCGCTTGGAGACCACCTGTAATGTACCACAGGAAATAACTGTGTTGGTAGCTTTGGCAGGAAAAGGCTTAAGGTACAAGTAGTGTCCTTTTCCACTCCTTGTTACTCAAGCAGTTCAAGTGCAATTTCCATGCTGGATTACATCTTGTGATGAGCAGGGGAACTGTGCAGGGATAACAACTGCTGGGTCATCCAGCTGTGAAATGTCCCTCCACATATGAAACTTGTGCTATGCTCTCTTACAGTATGTGTCTTGTATCTCATGGCTCTTGTCTGTCTACTCATATGTGGACTAGGGGATAAGGATAGAGGGACACCTTGATTAATGTCATAGCTCTAGTAAACTTAGAGTGAGTCCTTGTACAGGAATGGAGTAAAGGGCACCTCAGAGTGAGCTTCTGGAACTGCGAGTTGCCTGCAGCAAGGACATATGGGAAACAGATGCAGAAATCTACATAGAAACAAAACTATTTTAATTTTCCAGGCTCTTGGAACACATTTGACAAGTAAAATGTGGGAGGACACAAGGTGGATGAGGTTTTTGTTCACAGATAGGACACATGATGAAACATAGACTGAGGGAGCACATACTCCCTCAGCTCATGGCTGTCACAATACATTGATTGAAGGCAGTTTTTGAGGATCTGTTTTGGATGAGCATTTTGACTGAAATAAAACAACTACATAGAGGGGAATGCAGCTGATGAATGAGGTCAAGGCAGGGCCTGTGCCTGTGGACTTTTGTTGCAGGGAAGTATTACATAAGCCGAAATGAGCTAAAATAGAAGACAGAATCCACAGTGTCAGGTCAAAATCAATCGGCTTCTGTCAAATCCTCACACCATGCTTGGCCTAAGGTCCAGCCTCATGTTACTTGTAAGCAAGATTTCTTCTCCTAGTGGCTGGTATACTCAGCAAGCAAGACCTTCAGCAATCTCTGATTAGGGAACATGGCTTGAGGGCTCAACATCAGACAATTGGGAAATTGAGGATATGAACACCTCTCATATACCTAGCGTACATTAGCTCCGTACCTCTTACTCTTCTGAGTGTTTCTTCTCCATCATACTAGGGCTGTGTTTCACCTTCAGTTGTTACTGAGTTACAGCCCTGACCTCTGACCCATTGCATATCTGTGGGGTATTCAGAAAGCCATGCATAATGACAGCTGACCTCAATTACAACATGAAATTACCAGAAAAGGCAGTAAGGCATTCTGTGTCCCCTCCGATAAAGGTGCACCATCCTTGGAAGAAGTGTGAAGCCTGCAGTCTCAGTTTTATGTGACTAGCTTGGGTTTTCTTTCAGGAGTCCCCAGAAATAAATGTGAGACATTTGAAAAATGCCTCAGGATTGTGGTAGGGAGGTGGATTAATTCCTTAATGTAATGGGTGCCTAGTCCTAGAAAGGAGGTACAAATTTCCTACCTGATGGCGGGACGCAGAATTGCATTGCCAATAATAAAGTGCACTTTTTCTAGGTTGGACATGGGTCTCTCAGTGATTGAGCTGTCCTCTTGGAAAGCCTCTTCTCCACTTCTTAGCTGGTTTGCCACCTGAAAGAAACCAAGCAGGACTCTAGAGTGCTCTAGAAGCCTCCCTTCTCACCAGCTTTCCCAGAAATGAGAGACATTACTCCTTATCTTTGAGGCTAAAACTCTTTCTGCTTGATGCAGGAGCAGTAAGAAACAGGCTGTATTTCACCCATTCTCTCTCAAGATAACTCACAAAATGCAGCATTACACCACTATTACTGGCTAGCACTTCCTTGGGGGTTGGACTAGATGGCCTCTAGAGGTCTCTTCCAATCCAGTGCATTCTACGATTCTGTCATTCTGTGATTCCTTGTACAGTCCTGTACAGCCCCAAGCACTTGGTAGTTCTCAAGTCTGCTAGGACTTTGGGCAAACTGTTCTGTAATAACATTATTCTCAATAATAATTCTCAATAAGAAATTGTTCCCTCTGTTCAGGAGCCACTCTCCAGCAGGAAGGGATGGAGCTGATATGCCAGGGAATGAATGCACATGAGGATAGTTTCAAAGGAAAAGTGAACCAGGTGTCCCATATGCAGGGCAGCATTGGTTTGGTATGGGAACAAGTTCTCAGCAGGGAGGTTGAGCTCACTAACATCTTTCAGAAGATGAAGAGACAGTTCCAGGCAAAAAGACATAGGGGAAGCAATTTATTTCTGCTTCTTACCTTCCCTGTCAACTTGGATGACCGTTTCAGCTTGAGAGAAGAGATCCCCTTCACAATCTTGTTATCCTTTTTGATTTCTTTCTACAACACACATTACCAGTATAGCAAATTAGTTTAATACACAGCCAGAATGATTCCTGAAGGATGCAAAGATGTTCAAATGGAGATGATTTTGTTTTCTCCCCTCCTGTCAGAAGAAGCTGCAGTGTCCTTCCAGGACAGGAGCCCTTTTGAACTTCTGGCATTTTGAGTACAGCAGCATGAAAGGGTTCCTTTGCTTTTCTCACTCTTGGTGGAACAGCACAGAAACCCCAGAAAACAGATGAAAATACATACATAACCTGCTCCTCTCACCATATTTGGGCTGTCATTTCTGAACTGGACCTGGTTTTTCTTTCCAACTGTGTCATATATCTGTGTCATCACAGAGCTGCTCTTGGTAGTGGAATTCTTGGCAAACATTGCTGGCTCTGGCAGGTCTCCCATGAACCTCAGGATGATAACCCACACAACTAGAGAAGCCTGTAGTCGCAAAAACCATGGTCAGACAGTGCCAATAGAACCTCATGCCATTTCTGCCTGTTTACATAAGAATGTTTTCTTCCTTTCCCCAGTTCAAGTTGTTAAAATTCCCATCTCCTCCCACCATTTACACCAGTTTACATCCATGTCAAACACCATGACAGCAGCAATCTCAACACTCTAATGTGAAAAGGGAGAGGATGCAGTTCTAGTGGGAATGGCAGGTTTGCTCTGTGATTACTGAGCCCTCACCATTCCTTTTATGGGCAACTTGTGGGTGTGCTCTGGGTGAAGAGAGATGGAGAAACCTTGGCTGAACTGCACCAAGCTGCCCAGACAGATAGGCAGTGGAGTGAACTCTTTGAGGAGCTCTCTTGACCAGAACTAGAAAGTCAAGTAATAGTGAAGGTTTTGTAGCATGGCATCCTCCACTCTATGAGGCTGCCTAGCATCAAGAAAAAGTCCCCTCCTCAATCTCCCTGTGGTTCAGCAGGAAAACTGGAGGCTTGGGCCTCCCCCTTCTGTTCTAAGTCACAGACCAGCAACCCTCACAAGAGCAGAGAGATGGGTGAGCTCTGATGCTTCTTCTCTCTAGTGTGTTTTTACCCCAAATGGTATCTGCAGAAGTCAAAACAAACCTCAGAGTTTGGGTATCTGTGTGAAAATCCTGAATGCAAAGTGCCAAACAATGCTAATGGAAGCTACTACTTTAGTAGAAGTGCTTAGGACTATCTGGTTGGCTCTAAAGTCTTTTGTTCCCAGGACTGTGCCAGGGGCTGGGGGGGTCAAAAGATGAGTAGCTATAGAAGCCAAGGCTGTGAAGAGAGCAAGTTCAAGAACAACAAGGAGCAAGATACCAGGACATTGTCCTTGTCATCATGATAGAGTAGTGGCTGCCGCAGCTGTCTCCGAATATGTGTATGTGTAGAAGACCCCTGGAAATAAGTAGCTGCAAACTTTGGGAAGGTGTACTCTTCCAAGCCATCTGCTTCCTCTTCTAGCTCCACACTCATGGGAACCATATCTAGGTCCACCTCCTCCAGCTTGCTAGGCTTCGTTTCCAAGTCCTGTGCAGAACATAAGGAAGAAGCTTACTTTCTTTCCCTGTACTCTGACATTATTACATTATGCTCTTTTTGGGTTTTGGTTGATTGGGATTTTTCTTGGCCATAGGCACTCCAGAATTTAGCTTTCCAGCTAATCCCAAAGCCATTTTCAATTGCTACCAACAGATCACTGGGACTCAGAGCTTGTCCTTCTGAGAACCATTCATTATATATGACCTTCCTGTCTTGGTCTTCAGCAAGAACATTGCTGATGGATAACTCATTGGTCACATCCTGCACTAACCCACACCATTGTACTCTGTCTGCTTCTCCACACCTGATTCCATCCTCCACAGTTGTAGGATATTTCAGATTTTGCTTTTAAGAACTTCCAGCTTGTTTCAGCTGGAAAATCACTGAGAGCACTGTCAGCAGAACATGTGCTTGGTGCCAATATGCAAAGAGCGGCACTATTTGGTGAGGGTTTGCTGGGCCAAAGAAACAGATCTGTGGTAGCTTTTGAAGATGGTCATGGTCAACAAACTGCACATGACCTACAACTGACCTTTGGAAGCAGATTCCAAAGAGATGGTCTGGATGACTAATTTGGGTGATTCTTTAACCCTCCAGAAGTTCAGTACACAGAATGGACCACTGATGGAATTCCAACAGTCAATGGACTTACACAAGAGGTAAAGATGACCCAGTACCATTCTGCAGTTCTGTACCTCAAATCCCAGAGGAGCCTGTCCTTCTTGGCCTCCGATCATAGAAGGTAAAAACCCAAAAATTTTGTCCACCATTTCTTGATCACTGAGAACATCATGATGTGTTCGTTTATGGTCAAGAGCATTCTTCCTTTCTCTTTCTTCTGCCTCTTCTCTCTCCAGGGTAGCCAGGTGTTCCTTTAAACATAGAAGCTGGTTAGGCATGACTGGAGCATTGCTCTGCTAGGATGAATGTGTGGGAGGATAAAACACTATTTCAGGAAAACCCCAGAGATCTTAACAGTGGAAAGCCAGACATTATTTAAAATTTAGAAATGTTTTGTGTCAGGAGGGGCTGTAACATCACCGTGAGTGTTTGGCTAAAGTGCCAACTCACACTGCACACAGAAATGTACACTTCTTTGCCTTGTCCCACTCCTAAAGCATCATTACAAGCAGGTTTATAAATACATTTGTTTTTTATTAAAATATAGCAGCTCAGCTCTTTGAGCAAGTCTGAGGGTGTGAGCCAGGACAGCTGTCTTCTCAGACAAGCAACATAGCATTCAGTGTTGCTCCACCAACATACCTACCTTCTCTAATCTCATAGCTTCTTCCTTTGCTTTCACTGGTCCAAGGACTTGGATGAGACGTTTCTCTTCTTCCAAACGGATGTTCCTGGCTTCCAGCTTGAACTTGTTCTATGGACAACAGGATCATTTTGTGATTGTCTCCACAACTGCTGAGCTGGCTCCCTTCTGCCATTAACAAGCTGTCCACACCAGGACTTTATCCCAATGGGGACTTAGTTTTACATGTGGCTTTTTAGGCAACAGGCCACAGGCAGCAATCTTCAAACTGGCTTTGTCCTGTTTGTATGGTGTTCATACAGAAGGGAAATCATGGGAAGGCCTCACATGTGCTATGTGTCAAGATAGAAAGTACCGGATTTTCTCTGGCAGTGCATACCAAGACATGATGCATCAGGACTGAGTTTTAAAGGGATCCCTAAGTGACATTATCAGGCTTTGCTGTACAAACCAATCATCCCTTGCAGGAGTGACTGATGCACATGCACACCTTTCCTACCTTCTGTCAAAAACATTTCAGCCATGTCACTGAAGTTTTGATCAATGATAATGAACACAAAAAGGAAACAAAGAGACCAATCCGCTTAGAAAGACACTTTCTTCCTTGACAAGAGCACCAAATAAAATATCCCAAAAGAAATATCCACATCCAGTGCTATGCTATTGCAACACCTGTCAGTAAATCCCTGTCAGAACTGAACCAGGAAGTCTATGAGGAGTCTGTGACTGTACCTCCCTCTTCATCCTCTGGTAGATTTGGCGAGCAAGCATTCCCCTTGCATATGCCTGTATAACACATACAGCCTTCTTCTGCTCTGCTATCTTCTGACGCATTAGGTAGCCACGGCACATGGCTTGAAGCCTGATGACATGAGCCCGGGTTTCTTCATACTGCTTTGCAAGGTGCCGGCTCCGATACAGGGCCTGCAGGCGCCCAAAACCCAGCATAGCCTGTGAGGAGGTGGGAGGAAAAGGATGAGTCAAAACCTTGAGACTAAGTTGGGATTAATAAAATAGAGAACAAAATTTAGTAAGTAAATAAAGGCACTGGAAGGGGTGAATGTGATAATGCCCTTTATGCTTTATTTTCTGCCAAGAACAGGCTTTTAAGACAAAACCCTCCTGGATGCGTTTCTGTGTGACCTGCCCCAGGTAATTGTGCCTTGGCAGGGGCACTGAACTTAGTGATCTCCGGAGGTCACTTCAAACCCCTAACATTCTGTGATTCTGTGACTATATAGAGTTCTTCTGGGGACCTGTTCTAGGGTTTGGATCCAGGAGGTGATGATGATAGCTCGAGATTATGACAAGGAAAGGAACAGAGTGGAAATGAAGCCAAGTGAATAGAGAGATAAGTGTGAACAATCCCAAGGGAAACAGCAGAAGGAGGAGGGGGCAAACTGCTGGACAACAGCCTGGCTTTTCAAATAGGAATTGTACCACTGATGCAGAATAGAAAATGTTTCTGGCTGAAACTGGCAGTTCTGCCCCTTGTGAACAGGATGTATAGGATGTATTACTAATTATCCCTCCAAAAAAAAAAAAAAATGCTATATGTAAATGCTCCCAATATGATGTAGCTTTCCTTACCCACCATTTGTAGAAAATCACCCAATATCTTTAATAATGTGAGACTGATAAAATTATTTTTTTTCTGCTAACTTTTTACAGATTTCCAGTTTTCCTGTAACAGTTGTGGAAGACATTTTGCACCTGACATGGTGGTGATGCACAAATGCTAGCCTTGGACTACTGCCTCAAAGAAATGGGAGCTCACTCATATGTCATGTTGCTGGAGCCAGGCCTGCCAGAGATTTGTTGGGTTACTATTTCACCAGAAGGCAGAAATGTCACAGGTTCAGCAAGCCCTGAGAGGTTCCAAAGCCCTCTGTGGGCTTTATACTTTTCTCTACACCCTTTCATCTTGCCTCTCTTTCTTCCAGCTGTAAATGTCTTAATTTCTAATACTCACTTAGTATGGCAATGCATAGTATATAAACACATACACACAAATATATACATATATATATATATGCACACAAAATAAATAGATATTTCTATGTCCACCTGCTCCTTACCATTCTGAAATCCTTCCGGCAGCAGTAGCCTCGCCAGGCTGACTGAATGGCTACAGCAGACTTCCTCTGTTTCAGAAACCGCTTCCTAAGCAGACAGACAGGTGAGGCTGCTACTTAGAATAATGGTAAAGAGTAACGTGGCAGATTTTTTATGTTTTATGAGATGTCTACAGTCTGATCTCAGCCTTGTCTGCTGTCTAGGAACACATGAGTCAGGAAAGCTGGCTCAGTTTTTGGTAGACATCTCACCAGGGCAAGTTTAAAGCTCAGCAAGGGCAGTTCTTCCTGCTTGTGAGTAGCCCAAGAAAAATATATTGCAGCAGAAAGATTAGTCTGGTCAGACACTTTTGTACCACATGCCTTAAAATTACCCTCACTCAAACATTTTGGCTGCTTGCATGTTTTCCATACTGATGGAAAGGTCAGAGTAGGCTGCTTTGCCTGTCTTTATCTGGCCTTAGGAGATTTCACCTAGGCTCAGTTCATTCTGCAAGTGAAACAGCAACCATGAATCAGTTGAGCTCCAAAGTGTTTTCCTGTTTGCTTTGCTATCCATTTGCTAGTAGAAATTCGCACTGGTACATCTGAACTGACTTTGCCCTTAATGCTGCAAAAATACTGATAGCAACTCCAGACTAAAGTAATTCCTGCAGTAGAAGAGCTCTGTAAGATCTGGAAAAGCCCTCACATCAAGCCTGCATAAGTTAATTCCTCCATTTGATGACCACTTGCTCCCCAGCGTCCTAACTGCCAGGACTAGTAGCCCATGGTAAAGGCTGTCACACTGGCTGTCAGAAGTGACACAGAGCTCTAATGCTTTGAAAATAAAAGTGAGGTAAGTCTTTTAAGGAGAGTTGATACTCTGTTAGATAGCAGGCAGACTTTGAAAAAAAGGGGGAAGTTTTGGGGCATTTTGTGTAATTTTTTTTAGTTCTTGCTTCTCTACTGTACAGGATTCCTGTATCAAACAAGGATTTAGTCGTATGCCATGGTTTGGGTTGGGGAATACAAGATTAGTAAGCAGAAATCATGATGTAAAATATTTAACAAAGATAAGCATTTACTTATCGGTGACTAAATTTAATTTCTGAAGATATTTCCAACTAAACCAGACAAAATGTAAGAACTGTGATCATCAGCAAAGTGAAGGACTAGTTAGTTTCTGTCTGATTCTTTTCTCTGTCTTGTATAAAACACTTATGTTCTAAATGAGATAGTTCCTGTAGCTCTGATAAGGCCACAGATTCCATGCAGATTTCCTGTGTTCTAGATGTCTACAGTTTACTAGAAAGATTAAGTGCAAATCCTCCTGCCGGCCCTTCATCTTTGTACAAGCTGAATGTGCCACAGCCCTGCACTTTGGAAAGCATCATGAAAAGACGCTAAGCCAGAACAAATTGTGGTGCAAAATCTTCTCAGCTGGACTGTGCACTGTTACAAGATGAGGACTGAATTTGGGGCCAATGGAAGATACGGATCGATACATTTCGTACTCAAAAACACTGTGTTAAACTGCACCACAAAGGTTGCTGAATCAAACCAAAGCAAATTTCCTTCTGTAAGATCACTGACCTGTCCTTCAGTCCTCTCATCACCTTCTGGATAAGGAGAACCTTATCTGTAAGTATATTTTGGCGTTGCAGCTCCAATACTGTATCATGATGATCCTGTTAAAAGAAAGTGTGGATATGCCAGCTGAGCAGGCACCTTCACAACTTCTAAAAACTGCACACATGGTCTGAAAGGCCCAAAACTGGCATGATGTAGTGCAAGCTGCAATTAAAATGCATGTGTGGAACTGAATAGGAAGAGTGTACACTACCTGACAACGCTATGCCTGGTTCTAGCCATAAACAAGCAGAGAATCTGCCTGCAGTAAGACTGCTTTTACCTGGGAGTATGCTACAGGCAAGGAGGTCCCCTGCTATAGTGTTATGGCATCCAGTTCTTTCTTATGCACAAGGCATGAGCAAAGGCCAGTACATTGCACTGTGCTGTTTAAACTGCAACACTGGAGCACGGGAACATGGTTAGCCTCTCCTGCATCAAGCTGTGTCCATTAAATTACTTGGCCTTCAGGGACAAAGATCCAGCCTTAGATTGAAGAAAGAGTTTATAGGAGAATACAGTCTTTCTGGGTCATCCACTCTTTCACAAACAGGTCAAGCTATACCATGAAGCACCCGCTCTTTCCAGAAGGAGAGACAACAAACTATTCTTTTTACTTACTTTAAGGAAAATCTTAGTCTTTCCAGCTTGCCAGCTTTCATCCTTGCCCAGCACTGCTTCAGAGATGTGGATACAGCTCTGTCGAACATCATTCTTCAGCTGATGTGCAAAAGCATCGTCGTGTTAGGGCTTGGTTGTGAAACAGAGCAACTGTACTATGTAATGGTATGTTGCTCTGCATTTCAAAGGGTGAAGAACTAAAGCAGATGAGGTCTTACAGACCTCTGGACTGAAAGTATAATGAATGAAGATGGTTTGGCTCAAATGGTCAAGAAAAGGAAGAACATGACATCAGATATTCGAGAGCTGAAGTGCAAGGAGGATGGCAGAGATCTTAGAAGCGTGTTGTTATAGGAAAGAAATATCTGAGGCCAATGGGGGTGCCACCCTACCTGGGATATCTGTGTGAGGCAGAGCAAGGATAGCTGCACCTAAAAGCACCTCTACTGTTTCAGGTAAGGACCAAATGAGTATGTAAGTGTTAGCTACAATTACTGTGACAGCAGTTCCTGGGATGACAACTCTCTCAAATGTGCAGCAGTAATCCAAGAATTACCTACCATGGAAAAGACCAAAGCCTCCTAAGTAAAAGTTAGATGAGCCTTAAATCAAATTCTTGCTTACACACCTGTTCTCGAAGAGACCACGGCAGAAGAACTCGGTATCTCTCAAAGAAATCCTCGAAGCTGTAGCGAATTGGGTAGCCAGCTTTCCTGATCTGAATGGTCTCCATCATCCCTGAGTATCGCAGCTGTTTGATACACAGCTCCCGGTCAAACAGCTGAAAGGGGAAGCAGACAAGGAGGAAGCTTAGCACTGAAGTAAGCTATGCATGCAGCATTCCTCAGAAAATACCTATTAACCTTAAACTTCAGAGTGCCCACTAAATGGCCTACTCTGCTTTTTTAAATTTGTACTTATTTCTTTATCGCAGTACATCCATTTGTTACAAGCATAAACAACTTACCCCAAAGGGTCTTCACAATTCTGGTTATCAGCAGCAGAAAACAGAAGTCCATTAATTTGAGTCTGGCTTTAGCAACCATTATCAATTCTCAAACTGCAGTTTCATATGAATGATTTATTGTTCATATCATTTTGCAGGTGTGAGTAACTGCAGTAGCAACTCAGATCCTTTGAGTATAGCCATGCAAAGCACAGCATGTGTGCTGCTGGATTCTTGTAATGCAGATTAAAAACAGGCTCACTGGGCCATATGCAGTACTTGAAAAATTATTAACTCACTTGACCAACACCACACAAGGTTTTACTGTAGAACTGCATCATGATCTCTAAGTTCCACACAAGTGTCTTAATGACAAACTCACTCTTCCAGGAGTATCAAATTACCCCTCTCTCAAACACCAACAGCTTTCCTATTCTCTCAGGCTATTTCATAGTATGATCATTGTTAGATACTAATGTTTTTTGTCTGTTCCTTGTTAGTTATGGGCCTGAAACTCTCCGGTTTTGCCCTTATCTTTACAGGAAAGGCTTTTGCAGCCCCTCTCAGGAATACGCCTACCTGCTTTTTTTGCTATCTCTGATCTTTTTTTAAGAAATGCTTTTGTAAATTAACAATACTACATCCTACCACTTTTTTATTGCAGTAATAGCCTGTACTCCAGCTCTTCTTGGCTGAAGCACAGATAAAAAATGCTACATAGCAACCAACAGCTTTTTCTCATTAAGAAGTTTACTGAAGGCAAGACCTGTTGTTAAAACATTACCAGTGGTTTCTTGTAGTCATTTGGCTTGATGCAGCGGATGAAGTATGGCTGGCACTGCTCAAGGATTTTCATTAGTTTTTCCAGGGATTGTTTGAACTGTCCTCCCAGGGTAGAGAGTCGTTTGGTGGTATCCACACCCTGGGAAGAGTAAGCACATGCTGACTGCTACATCATTCACTGTCAGAGGGCCAATTAATAAAGCTTTGTATTTTTGTACAGTGTTAATAAGATCACACAACTGCCAGAAAAAAAAAATGCCTGCATGGGAGCTGAAGCTGCCATCTGCATCTTATTTATTTGGATTTACTCTTGCAAAGAAACCCCACCAAGCTCTTTCACCTACTTGGGCACTAAGCTGTAGCAGTGAGGGGTGCCTGTGGTGGAGCAATTCCACCCAGCAAACCCAGATAAGCCAGTCTGTTCCAACCAAGGCTGTGTTTAGTGTAGGGCCTGGGTGCCACCCATTATTCGTGGGTGTGTGTCTGAAAGCTTGGTGAGAAATAGCCACTCCCAAAGCAATTATCACCTCCAGGCCAGGCATTTTTCTGACATCTCATAGAATTAAGAGTACTAAGGATCCAGAAAAGCTCATTCCTTTGCGATTAAGTGAACAGATTGACTTGCTCTGATGACCTAGTACTAATCCTACACTATAGCAGAGTACACAGTGAAAAGGCAAAGTTTAACTGGAGGATAAGGTAAGAGCTACTCCGTTTATGGCTGTGCATGAAGTTCTTTATGTCTCGCCCTTCCTGGGGTGAATTTTCCTCCCAGTTCCAATACTGTAACCCCAGAGAGATTGCATGTGACTGCAGTTAACTCCTGACTTCCCCTGCTTCTCTGACAGCACAGTTTGACCTGTCGTCTTCACACAGATCATCACAGGAGGCCTACGGATATACTAAATTATGGTGACTACAGTGCAGATTCCAGCTAACAAAAGGACTCCACTGGCTTTTTACTTATAGGCACGGGGATAATCATTGCACGACAATGCAGCTAGCTTGTTGAGGAGGTGGGGGTTAGTAGGTTGTGGAGTTTTTCCCTAAATAAATAATTTAAAATCCAGTGGCTCCCCTCACGTCTTCACAGTACCTCATTCTGCTGGTTCTTATGTTTAAAGTGCTCTTTTGATTTGCCACCTTCTGCTTTACCTACAGGTCAGTGCTGCCCTCCAGTGCCCAAACAGTTACGCTTTTGACACACAGTTGCTGGGAATATCTTGGAGCAGCTCTGATGCAACCTAGGGGTAGCAAGCATCTGTTTGAAGTAGCTATGGTAACAATATATACATATTTAAGCTGCATAAGAATTAAAAGCAATTTGTACTACTAGATTTCAGAGACCTTTCTGCTGTACTAGTAAATCAGTGAGATGGCCACACAAATCTGAAGCCCATGCCCTCAAGATCTTACACATATAATACTGAAAGCTGAATTTGTTGTGGTGGTGGTGGTGACTTTTCTCCCCTGGTATATCAGGAGAGCAGTTCTGAGACCTCAGGATAGTAAAGTTTTTCAGCTTTTTCTGGCCCTCCATTCACTATTCTTGTGTGTAGCCTGATTCTTAGCCTTCCCAACAATGGCCCAACCTATTTGAAATTAAAAGGAATATTTCAGCTAATTTCTGTGTATTTTGAAGTGAGCAGTACACCACATTTGGTATCTCCTTTCTTGGCACGCTGCTGTACTTTCTCAATGTAAGGGAAGGTGGGTTTTTTCAATGAAACAACCTTATTTATAGAGACAAAAAAAAATAGAGCAATGCAGATAGACGTGATATTTAATCTGAAGGTATTAGTAGCATGCAAGAGGTGCTAAGCCAGTTCTCTGTTGCTGCTTGTACCACTTCTGACATTCTTCTCCCCCAGGATGTTTACCTGTCCATGGCTAGATGGTCTGGACAGCAGAAAGCCACAATGGGATATAGGCTGAAGAAGAAAGGACAGGATCAGAAAACAATGCCAGGAGAATAGAGAGGTAACAGGTAAGATAGCAAGCTGGCTGTTTGTTCTGTACCCTGATGGGAAAGCTCAAAGATAATAAACATTGAAGGCAAAAGTACACCATGATGATACTTGCATAGGTTAAATGCCTAGAAATCAAGGTATGTGAAAGCTGCAGCAAGGCAGAGAACTTGAACTCTGCCCCAGGCTGTTTCCAGTCCACTGAGCTTTACAACCTGATTTTCACTAGGCACAGGACAAGGCTCCCTACTCCACTAGGCACAGATGATTCTGTGATAATTAGCCATCTTGAACTTTGTCATAAAGCCTCTGGGCCAGGAGGGAGAGCTAAAGTTGTAGAAATATGTAAGGCAGTGAGACTGTTTACAGGTGTTACTGGGAGCAGGAGTAGAGCATCTTTCTGTGACAGCACAACTATTTGCTCGGTTTTACCTAGCCTGTCAGCTCTCTGCAAGAATGAAAAGGCCAGGACCCACCTGGCAGCTGCCCAGTCAGACCCTTTGGTGTTACAGTTCCAGCAGACTGGCTATATGTGCAGTATGGCAGCAGGTCAGCTGCTGGCTTCTGGACAAAGTATGGGCTTTGCAGGGGAGTTGGTGCCTTGAGCCTTTTGAACTGCAGTTTGTTTCTACTAATTTACATCCATCCTGGTGATGTGGATGCAGTGTTTCATCCCCAGGCAGACACCGAGCAAACCAGTCCAGCTGATGACAGCTTGTTGCTTCTGTGGTTGCTTCTGTGACAGCCTACAGGCATGGCGTGGTGGTTTGAGGGGGTCCCATGTTCCTGAGAAAACTACAGAGACCATCTGAGGGCATTGACTGGTCATCCTCGGGTATTGGGTGTTGTTACCGGGTATTGTTATTCAGTCCCATAATCCTGCTGACACCTTATAAGTGGGCAGCTAAGTTAATTCGTTCTCTTCTCTCCCTTCATTTTCATCTCTCTGGAGGGATTCTTATCTATGTAACTACCTAGGAGTACCCTGTGGGCTGCAGCCTTTAAAGACGCAGCTGCAGTGAATTTTGGCCTGTTTTGGGGGAATTCTCATGTATCCTGTATCTGTATTAGGTGTTAAGGATTCATGTATGCTGCATCTTTTCCTGCACATCTTTAAATACAACTTTCCTGTATTCCTCTCCAATTCAGCAAGAGCATAATTATTTTACTGCCCTTCTTCCTTAAAAAGGGTAAAATGAAGTAATCTCAAGTCTTTCATGCACTTAAACAAAAAACTACGACACGTGGCTACATAGATGTCCAGGGATGCAGTCCTGGGAGACAGAGCTGGCATTACACTTGTTTACAGCATGAACAGCAGCAGACTCCTTTGCAGAAGTTAATTGAATCAAAGGGATAAGGATTTGCAGAGACAGTGCAAAAGAAAGGGCAGGAACAGCCAGTGCCTTATGGAAGGGAGGAGAAATTAATTGCTTTTGCAACCCAGTGTCAGTAAGCTAACCTTATAGGAATAGTCAGCTCCCAGATGCCGGATGGTTCCACGTCCCAGACTAGGTGGGGTGGTTTCTACCTGGAAAATCTCTTTCAGGAATTTGTTTTTGGAGGAATGAACCACTTGCATTACATTAGCACTCAATGTGTCTCGATTTTTCTCCAGGAAATCTGTAGGATGGAAGCAAAGCCAGCTTGTCACCTTTTGCTCTAGTGCCATTCTGTCCAGCCAAAATCCACTTCATTTACAGTAACTTGCAGATTAGTTCAGAGTAATCTTCCTGATCTCCTGACTGACTTCAGATCAACATAACCCTGGAGTGCCACACATCCAGGTCAGGTCATGCTTTTCTCTTCACCCTCTGTATCCAGTAGAGATAGGCTCACCTTTTGATTCATAAAAGACAACTCCAGCAAAGTGATTGATGCCAAACTTGGTGTCATGGACACTTCTAGGTGGGATGTAGACATTACTTTTGCCATGGAGAGAATTGATTTTGACTAGCATGGTGGCATCTGTGCCCTAGAAATAGGCAAAAAAAAGGACAGTTAAGCAGATTCCTGCTAGCGCTGACCTACACTCAGCAAACAAATCAAAGTGGTGCTCAGAGATAACAAAAGCTCAAATTCTGCTTCTTGCTTGTGTAGGAGAAATGTAGTGTCAGAAGTGTCTTGTCTTTTATACATACCCTTCTCTCAAGCGTCAGGACAGAACATACCACCAGAGCATAAGGCCTAGTATTTTAGGGCCTTTCTCTTTTCCAGGAGAAGGAATAAGCTACAGCAATACTCAAACAATAGGCAAATTAAAAGACTACCGAAAAAACCCTTCTAAAGTGATCCAGACTCTTTTTCTGTCTGCAACAGCTGTGAGAGTTTCAGCAGCAAGGTACCAGGAAGAACACATTCCAGCAGAGAGTAAAGCATTTGTATAGCAAGCCAATTTAAAAGAAACATCTATGGGGAGAAGACATTGCTTAGACATTGCCTCTCCTGATGCGTCTGAAAGCCACTTTTGCACTACTCTGTGTGTAAAAAGCCCTGTGAGCTCTGTGCAAAGCCAGATATTAAAAGTGAAACCAGAAATTTACCTTTGGGAACTTGCTCTCTTCATCAATGAGGGAGATGATGTTCATAGGCTTGAGTGCGATGACTTCTAGAGTCTGGCGGTTATCAGTGAAGTCAATGTTATTCCAGGCAACGTGCTCTGCAAGGTATTCCTCTTGCTCCATCTTGAAGACATGGTGCACAAAGAACTGCTGAAGGTGCTCATTGGCAATGTTAATGCAGAGCTGCTCAAAGCTGGGAAAGGACAAGATGGGTATCCATGGTCATCCTTGGCCAATGCTGCACTGCTCTATGGTATTTTTTTTATTCCCTATACTCCATACTTATCCAGATACACTACTGCTGTATTCCATAGTGTGAGTGCTCACCACCACTGCATCTTGCCAGTCTTAGCAATATAAGGCAATGTATCTTCTGCTATGATAAAGATAAGCAGATGTGAGCCAACTGATGACTTGAGTGTTGCTGAGCAAACAAGGAAAGATCTTGTATGTGTTTTAAGAAACTCTAGAGATAAAGGAGAACATGTAACTGTGAAAATGGCTTGACTGCATGAATGTGCACTGTGTTTTGCCTTATACTGGCTCTACCACTTCTTTTGTTAGTTACTCCTTAATGCTCTGCCTGAGTTTCCTAGTAATTGCTGTGGCACCCCGTGCATGGATGTGGAGTACTCACTGCAGTGAGATCCCATGTGGGTTGCAGCCTTTGTGAATAGCACAAAACAAAAGGAGAGAACTCAAAGGATGGGCTGAACAAATCCTACACTGTGTTCCAAAAGTATCAGTGAGGAATATTCGAGAGAGTCATTCGCTACTGGAATGGGCTGCCCGGGGAGGTGGTGGAGTCACCGTCCCTGGAGATGTTCAAGGCACGTTTGGACATGGCACTTGGTGCCATGGTCTAGTCTTGAGGTCTGTGGTGATGGGTTGGACTTGATGATCTTTGAGGTCTCTTCCCACCTTGCTTATACTGTGATACTGTGATATTTTCTTGTTGAAAGCAAGCAAGATGTGTGACTTGAAATGTATTGGAAAAGACTGCAGAATATGGGTTGGTGGTTTGTGAGGTGCTGATGATATGGTACCATACAACTGAGAGAATTCCTGCCCCTGAAGGGCAAACAGCTTTGTGACTGAAAGCACTAGCAGGAGAGGTAGTAGTGACAATGGTATACTGACCAGGTATTTTGCTGACCTGTCCTAAAGAGTAGAGAAATGAAGCAGTCTCAAAAAAGGGATGGTAGAACACTAAGCAAGGTGGAAGCATGAGCTGAAATGGAAAACACAATATGGCCTCTTTTATACTTCATGCAAAAGGTATCCAAAGAAACTGTAAAAATACTGTGGGATAAGTCTGGAACAGAGACATGGGGGCATACTACATCTTCATGTAGTGGTTTCCTGCTCATAGCAGTTTCATAGTCATCTCTTCCGAGAAAATTCCTGATGTTTTGGAATAGACATGTGCAATGGCTGCGCGAAGTGAAGACCAGGAGAGGAGACAGAAATATAATCAAGACTGAAGAAAAATTAAATGTCTGCTTTGGAAAAATTCAGTGATGGAAATTCCACTGCTTTTCTGAGAATCAGTATGATAATGAAAGATTGAGTGTCTATTTGTTCATGTTTTTTTTCCATCTTTTTCCCTTTACACCAGCTGTCTCTGAGCTTCCCAGTGGAAATGAATCTAGAGCCTCCTACCTGTTGTTGCTGAAGTTTTCAAATCCAAAAATGTCCAGCAGTCCAATGGACTGACGCCTGTCCTTAGGCTTCTGAGAAGTTGGGTTGAAAATAGCCAAGTTGATCTTGTTCACTATCCAGAGGAAAATCCGCCCATATATACCCTGAAAGAAAGTTAGAGAGTAATTAGAGCCCATTGTTACAGTGTTTGGACTTAGCTTACAGCTTGGTATTGTGCTGCTACAACGTCATCAAATTATGCCTGAAAACTTACGAGGGACTGAAACTTCTGGGTGAAAGTTTGCCACATAAGGGTCTTCAGCCATAAAGACAGACAGCTCTGGAAGCATCACTAATCTTTAAAAAGGGAAGATGTAAACACCAGTACCTTCACAAAGGCATCCCTTCCATCTGCAGCTTGAACAACATTCAGAGGCCTGGACACACTTTCACCTCGGATAATGATGGAGAGGTTTGTTAGGCTGTTTTGGAGTTCACTGGAGTCCACCTGGAGAAACAGTAATGGCAACCTGGTCATTTTAGTGAATAAAGGAGATCCAGCAGAGTCTGTCTCAGGAAGTGGGCCGTGACAAACTGCCTGTCCAGCAGCATTCGCCGGCAGCCTGTTGTCCCAGCTCAAGATCTCCTAGCTCAGAAAGCTAACTCCAGCAGCATCACTTGAGTGTCATCAGAAGGGAGAGGACATGCCCATTATATAGCATGCATCCATACATAAACTCCAGAGTGATGCTTGGTCAGTGTGCTTAGGGAGCAAGGGCAAAGGAGCAAACTAGTAGGAGAAGATGAAAGTCCGTTACCTCAAGCAGCTTGGCTGCAATCGAAAAGTGTGGTGAGTCGATCACATCAGAGCAGTCCAAGTTGTCATACACAGCCGCTACAATGAGGAAACAGTCTCAGGGTGAATAATTTCTGCTACAATGGGGGCTGTGCTGCTATTGCTGTTATGTTGTAGTTCTAGGAATGTGGCAAGGTAATAAGTCATTTGAAAATCCCAGATTTTATGATTTTACTAAGGAAGATCCCGATTTCACCCAGGGATACTGGGATCTATGGGGCCAATACAACTCCAGCACATCAGGCTAAAAATAGTAGCAAAACTGACTGGTCATCAGTATATTGGGTCCTCTGTATCACAGAGGGTTTTCTAAACTATGAGAGCTTCTGGCATACCACTGATAGGTGTCTCGTAACCTGCTTGTGTCATACCAGAAGTGCACTTACATAGGCCAGTGTTCACCAAACTTAGCCTATTTATCACCTGCTATTTATCACCAGACTTGGTAGAGTTAGATTGATGATCTTAAAGGTCTTTTCCAATCCAAATAATTCTGTGATTCTGTCATCTCCACAGCAAACATCATTCGGCTGCTTTTGTGTTCTCTGGCTTGCATAGTGCAATCAGCAGATATAATGTAAGATGGCATTATATTATCTGTTGTTTCAGTTTGTGTGATAAGGGCCTATTTATAACCATGGAAATCTGACAGCGTGACTAAATAATAATAAGATGCTTTTCAAAGTACTGGGCAGTGCAGTCACAAATTAGAATTTCGTGATATTTTATCTGCCTGCCCTTCCAACCCTGTTCACTTGTTTACACAGGGCAGAGCAGAACAGGCTAATGCAGACAGGTGAAAGGAGGCAGCACCTTTAGGCCTTTGCCATTGAGTTTGAGGAAAGGGCAAACAAATAACACTGAGTTTACCTTGAAACTCTATGTTCCCCAGGTGCAGGATTGCAGCCAGCAGCTTGCTGATGTCCCAGTGCTCAGAATCTGAGAACATGAGGATCTTCATAGCTGAGCGGATGTGGGCATAATCCTTTGCATCATTCCGGCCCTCGCAGGAGATGCAGTTGCCCTGGAAGACATCACACCCTCAAAGAAGGAAAATCCTCCTGGTACCCATACAAGGAAGAAAGGATCTACAGGTTGATAAAACCTTGTACATAATGTGGATGCCCTGAACCAGTTGCAAGAAAATGCAAGGTAAAAACCTATTTAGACATTCTATATGTTCTTTTCAGTTTCTTCCCAGTTATTCTCAAGAATAACCCAGTAGCAGAGGGCTAAATAATGGATTTCTCCAGGGCTTGAATAAATACCGGGGAAGCTGAAAGAAAAGAAGAAACTGAGAGGAAAGCTCCTCTGGAGCACGGAAGATCTGGAAACTTTGACAAGGTGACCTACACTTACAAGGCTGTGCCAGTTTCCCTGGTTTCTTCTCTCTGCCTTGTCAATGAACAGTTAAGAGCTCTAATCCTAAATCAAAGCAAGTAGGATTGGATCAGGCAAATCTCAAAATAAGAATATTATGTTTTATTGAAAGGCAGATGGAAGCATACTAGGCAGCATCAGAGAAACCTTCAGTCTGCATAGGACATTGCTCTTCATAGAAACTATTTTCAGCCCTAACAGAGATGGGAAAATGCCTTTTTTCTCCCTGCTATTACCAACAATGTAGTGTGATGATTACAAAAGTGAAATATTCTTAGACATTTCAGTTTACAGCATGTAAAGAAGCCAACTTGTGCCAGCAACTGACCTGAACAAACCTATGGATGTGATCTCCTTTGATCTAATCCTCCTTCTCTGTATTATACTGCCCTTCTGCTGACCCAAGGAAATTCAGACCTTTCTACAAAATGGCCAATGTGTGAATTGCACTCAGCGGCTCTTGCAGCAAGATCACTGCTATTCTGAAAACATTACATTTGAAAAAAGCTCCAGCAACTTTAATGCTTTTGCTTTTGAGACTCCAGAAACAGCTTTATAGGCTTGATTTAATTTCCTCTGAAACTAGGAATGGGTGCATAGCTCCCATTTACTTCAGCAGAGATAAGGTATAGTCCCATTTTTTCCATGGCTGTAGAACAGCCCAAATCAAACCAGCTGATGTATTTAATATGAGGTATTTCCATAGGCTGAAGAGCAGAATTTCTATGATGCCTTTCATGCCCTAAGCCAACCAATTAGTTGTATTCAAAATGTCACCTATGAGCATCCCACTCCTGCCACTATGGCAACATAAACCCAGACAGAAGACCCATAGTACTTTCTGCATTAGGTATATAAGACCTGTCAGATATAAGGACTAGGATTCTCAGCACTGTTTCTGCCTATTCATTTTCCCGTGAGGTATACATACCTCATTAGTGTTTTCCCTGGCATGAGATGCCTTGCATTCATCTGAAATGTGGGTGTTTATGAAAGTGTGGGATATTTCCCAACCGGTTTAAGTTGTCCTTTATGTTTCTTAAGCCTGACTTTGATAGAAAGCTTAGAACTGCCACAAGCTGCCCCTCATTGGTGGACATTACGCTAAGTCTCTGAAGCTGAGGTCCACAGCACTTTTGGTGTTACTGCATTATATTTAGTAACTACCCATCTGCAGCTCCTCTTGATCGTAATTGCGCTCTGGGAGAAGCAAATGGCAGTGGGATAATGGAGAATAAAGCAGAGACTATTACCATAGTGAGATAAGTGTACTCTGAAGCAGTCCCCAGATTCAGCATCTTTTTCTGCTCTGTATTCATTCCCATTAGCATGCAGTAGAAGATGTGATAGTTCCTTTCCTCTGAAGCCTAAAAGAAGTAGGACAATGGACGGTCTTGTCAGCAAAAGCCTGTAAGACACGAGCAGGCAGAATGTACAGCTGCCAGCACCCTCACCTGCCGGCAGACACGAGACTTCTCCAGAAGAAACTGTTCTATCCGGGCTCCTTCGATCACCCCGCTCTGGTTGAAGTGGATATCAATGTACTTCCCAAAGCGGCTCGAATTGTCGTTTCGAATTGTCTTGGCATTGCCAAAAGCTGTTGGGCAAGGGACAGAGAGAGTTTATTGCAGTTATTGGGTTATTGCAGTTAATGAACATCAAGTCTATTTTTAATGGCCTTCCATTTTTCTACTAGTATTTTACATGCTGTGTTCTAAATGACAGTGCTGAGAAGCACAAAAGAATGCCTGCTTCTAAAGAGAGAAACAGGCATATAGTGCATCCAGGTAACTGGGTCCTAGATGACATTCAAATGATCCAAACATGGTCTATAGGCCAGCCAAAAGAAATGCACAAGTCTGGAGACCTCCATAAGGACTTACTGGGAACACAGTAAAGGAACACACCCGATCCCTCCACAGAGAAAAGATGGGTATCTACAGGCAGCTGCCCTGTAGATACATCCAGGTTTGGCCAGTCACTTTGCCAATATCTAGAGCAAATTCTAAACTGGGGGTCCTTGGCAATGACTCTTGTGCTTCTGGCAGTTCTGGGATATGTACTATTAATGGCATCCCTTCCTGCATCGTGGGAGGTGCTGTGGACTTCATGGGCACATGGCAGAAAAGTGTAGAAAACTTTTACCTAGTGTTTGAGGTGTTGCAGCTATGCAAATACAGTGGCTCAAAGATCTGTTTCCTGGTACAAAAATACTGAGATAAAGGTCTGTTTACTAAATAACCCACCTTCCAGAATGGGGTTGGCCTCTAGGATTTGCTGCTCTATCCAGGAATGCTGGCCACTGACAGCTGCCAAAAATTGCAGTATTAGCTTGGTGCTTTCAGTCTTCCCAGCTCCAGATTCTCCACTGCAGTAAGAAACAAGATCATTACAGGTTTCCTTTCTTCTTTTTTTCAGCTAGAGTGGCAAAATGGCAGACCAAGTTAAAAAGAAATAAATCCCACTTATATTTACCCTGTGAATGGCAAATCAAAGTGTCTTTTATGGAGGGATGAAGAATTTTAGCTTTTCAGCATCTTACCTGCCAGAATTTGTGTTTTAGACTTAGGACGAGGACTAAATTCTTCCACTGATTTAAACCAAGCGAATACATGGAAGACATGAAGTGCAAATTAAATGACCACTTGGCTTTTCCTCTTTAATGTATTACCAGATTTTCAATGCTAGTCTGAGCACATAAGCTGTTTCAGCTATGATCAGGTATTAATGCAATGAGACTATCTGGTTGTTCTCACTGATGGTTAACAGATATTGAATACACGTTATGTGTTTATAGGATGAAGAAAGCTTCCCTCCATCTTCAGGTTAGCAGAGATTGTTTCTCTCTAGGAAACCTTTAATCTCAGAAAATGTAACACTAGTAACATGTCCCCAAGGTAAAAGATAGCTTTGCACAGTCTCATATTTTGTTTGCATATGTAGTGAGCATATGCAAAATATATCCCCACATGCAAAGATTACAGGAGAAAACAATGGACTTCAGAAATCCCTTGCTTATGTTTCACCCTTTGCAGCCCTAACAAGAAAGGAAGAAGCATGCCTGTTGTTTCTAGTCTTATCTGTGCCTTTCCACTTGGAAGGTCTTCTGTGTCTACAAAGGTGCCCCAAAACCATGGCAGACTTGGTTCTTGCTACTCAGCCTCTTTGAGTCCCAGTCACCTGATCACACAGCACTGGTCTCTCTTATTCCTCTTCATATTGAAATAACAGTTGTCTGCAATGGCGAAGACATGAGGTGGTAGCTCTCCAATCCTCCTGTTACAGTATAGTCTGATCTGATCAACTGTGTAGAGGGGCAGCAGCTGGTATGGATTCACTGCTACCAAGATTGATCCTGTGTAAGTCTGCAAAACAGTTATGAGCATTACCTCTAGCAACAAACCTGCAAATGAAAATACAATCAAAGCCACCTGTGTAAATCTAAATCAAGGCAGGAGGGAAGCCAGGGAGATCCATAGCAGCATAGATAAGGCTGAGAGCCTGGTTCCTCACTATAATCTGCCATCAAATATCCCAGGATATGGAGATTTTTTAAAAAGGAAGAATGCTAGCTACAATCTTCTTGTAAAATTGCAGCCTAGCTCACTATCTAAAGCACAAGAAACTCCAGTCTGACCTGGTATTTTTGTGCGTTACCACGAGCTGTTTCATAGTGTTTTCTTAAGCTGCTTTTGTGTTTCTAGCACAGGTGCTGCTGAACTTTGCTAATGGGCAGTTATGGCTGTATTACTCATCCAGTCATTTAGTAACATTTGTAAAGAACCACACCATTGCAATGAAGGAAGCTGCTGATAGCTGCAGATATGCAAGGCAACAATATTGTTCAAGAACTTCTACGTAAGACTGCAGACTGCCAGAGCCTAATATAGTCAGTCTTAGTAGTTGTAACTGCAGCATCTATAAAATCAGTGCTTGTTTACACTAAATGTCCCCATGTCTATGTGGCAAGAGGCAGCTCCTCTCCTACAGTACATAAGACACGAGAGGCAAAGCATAGAGAAACCCAAATATTATTATCATATTACAAACTGGAACTAAAGAACAAAGAAATTACAAATGACGAATTGCTCAGACACAGATAAAATCTGTAATGGACAAGAAATGAAACCAGCTACTCTAAATATCCAGATTTAGTTTTTATCTATTTTATTACATCAAAACCAACTAAACATTGACTTGAACTGCAGGACACTCCAAATCATGTCATTGTGTACTCGTCAGACTGAGCCTGTGTCACAGCTGCAGGTAATAGCAGTACTAAGCTGTAACATGGACTGGATTTAGCTGCCTGTCAGTTGCTGGTGGAAATGATCCCTCCAGGAGAAAGTAAGCAGGGTCACTGTCTATAAATATCTCCATGAATTCAGAGACTGCTATTAGCTTTCTGCTTCATAGCCAAAGTACTTGAATGAAAGAGGAGGAAAAACTATGATGTGTCTCTTTGGCACCCTCAGTCAGTAAAGGAAGCAGAGATCCCCACGTGAAAGGCTTGCAGGCTGCTCATGTCACTCTGCTAAATGTGTAGTAGAGTTCCTTCCTGAAAGTACTATGCTTGGTGGTCTTGGCACTCACATAGATTTTGTGCTCCTGGTGGCGGATGAGGAGGTTGTGCACCATGCCTGCTTCATGGAGATCCCCAAGGTGGATCATGTCTTCCACTCCCTGGACAGAGGAGGGGTGCATCAGGCTCACCATGTGCATGTTCCGAGCTGTGATCCAGTGCTCCTGAAACAAGCAAGGCATCAGATATGCAGATATAACCTTTAGCTTAGGAAGCTCTAAATCTTCATAGTGTTGGGACCCACGCATACTAGGGTGTTGCCCTATACTTGCCTTATTTTCATAATATTTCTTTCAGCACATCCTAGCAGACATTATGAAAATCAGACCATTGGCTAGATGGAGCCATGGTCTGACCCAAGAGGGCCATGCTTTTCTACTTTGTACTTTTAAATTTTATGCTTATCATTTACAGAAAGTTGTAGCATAGCTCACCTTGCCTTCATCATCCACCAGCAAAATCCGTCCTGAGTCAGAGTCCTTTACAACTGCCCCAATAGGGACATTAAATTCACTGTATGGTTGAGTGTCCAGCCACACATGATCACCCTGGAGAGAAGAAAAGCTATGATCAAGTACAGGGACATACTTCATGCCATGTAGCTCACAGGTTTATCTCTTGCTCTTCATTGTTTAGTGATTTGATTTCTTTAGGAGCATTAAACTGGTTGTGTTCTTGTTGCTCATAGGCAGTAAAATCTAAAAGTTACAGCATCAGGACCTCCGAGTTTCAGTCCCAGCTCCACAGCTGACCTGGAACATGACTTTGGACAAGTCATCAAGCCCAACTGTCTCACAAGACAAAATGAGGCAACGCCCTTTGCAAGAAACAGTGATTACTCAGCTCCACAACCTCCCAGAGATTGGCAGGTGTAACAGTAAATGCTGGTAAAGTGCCTTGTCAGCCTCACATTACCTACGGTATACTTTCAGAGGAGATGCTTGAAAACAGACATTACCAGGAAAAAGAAACCCAAACAGGTGTACAGACTAGGTGGCTGAAAATACAGGGGCCTCTGCTACAAGAGTTTGTAGATATTCTTAGCGCTGCAGCTGAAATCACTTAGAAATGTGAGTGGATCCATGGCGTCTCTTTGAAAAACACCCAGAAGAACAACAGCAACAAAGTCATTCTTCATTCAGTCCTGCTCCTCTCCACATTTGCAGAAGTGTGGCAATGTCCTGCCTCACTGCAGAGCAAGCAAGCAAAAAGTGCTCTGCTGTGACTGGAGGAAGGTGTAAGCTATAGCTGCCCTTTCCTTGGACTGAGCAGCATTTTGGTCACTTGCACTGCTATGCTGGTTATGCTCCTGAACTCAAAGTCCTCAGGGATATCGTCTCTTTCTCCTGGTACTAATACAGAGCACATACTGAGTGAAAACTGAACAGAGCTGTAGGTCAGATCTTCAGTGGGTAGTTCACACTTACACCTGCTGAGGAACCAGCTTTCTAGCCAAGTGTCTAGTCAGATACAGCTTTTGTTACACACCATACCATTTACTGTCAAAATTTAAAAAAAAAAATTACTGAACGAATAACTTTTTCCTCTAACAATACTTTATGGGCTTATGTCTAAAACCAAGCAGCTGTAGTGATGAAGGATAAAGCTTATGAAGGATGTTACAAACTAATAGCTCTCATTCTCATTGACTAAAACTCCAGAGGTAATTTGTGTAGTTTCAGTGCCACACCTTGTGACAGAGGTCAACAGCTCAGCATGAGCACAGCCAAGGTAGGCAAGCCACCTCTGCAACACTACTGTAGATTGATAATATTTTGTACCTTGCTGATACTGGGTTATTGATACTTTATTTCAGATAGACCTGATGTTAAGTTAATTTTCTCCTCTTTGAGCCTCAGGATAGTTAGTAAATCATGGTAACAGAGGACTTACCTTTCTGAAAACCACCATTGTTTCAGCTCACTGTATGTAACCTGCGGCGCCAAGAAGAACGTAACATTAGGCCAGAAAAGGGCTCAGGCTTGATCAGAACAGACAGTGGGTGGAAATGTTTCCTTGTAAAAATAAAAATGCCTTACAATAATTATGTTTACAGATTTCATTAAAGCAAAAAGCTACACCCAATGTAGAAACAATTAAACCAAACATAAAGATCAGCAGCACTGGGGTGGTGGTCTGCTCTGAGTTCCCACCACATAACCCTAGAGATGTTCTCAACCCCGAGGAAGTCACTGTTCATGTTTTTGTACTGAATAGTTCACTCAATTCAAATGCTAGGCACATTCACTGGCTGAACTTCCAACTCTGGACAAAGATGGGCCACAGTCAGTCACAGTGGCTGACAACTGACAGATACTATTTCACCTGTGCCAGAAACCAGAATTCTGCTCAACAGAGCAGAAATGTCTATCCAAAACAAAGAGGAAATGGTACATGCAAATGTGAAGCACAGCCATACCATGTCAGATCAAAGCTAGAGCTAGTTCTGGATTCAGGCTCTGATAACAGCCAACAAAGGATATGTAATCTTGAGATGCTCAGTTTCAACACTTAAAATGCTTATTTTCAGGTAATTCATTAAATGGACAACCCCCCACCTACTCGAGTGGCTGCTTTCTGACAATGCCTGTCTCTCTCTCTTGCTTTTCTGTTCAAAATAATGCAGCACCGTAAACCGAACTGCACTCCACAGGATGGGAAGTTACCTCTCCAGAAGAAATCTTCAGTCTGGATTCTGCAGGTTAGTTCCCTCTTTTTCATTAGCATTGGAGTAAGAAGGAAAAGGAAGGTGAAACTGGCACTGGAGCCATTAGGGGATCCCTCACCAAGTGCCAGTTCTCTGCTGCACAAAGGAGGAAATGACTGAAGCACAGTTATTTATTACAGGACTTTGCTCCCAGTTCAGCGTATGGCATTTCCAAGTCAGATGTTCCAGTAAGTAGGAAGGCTAATTCTTGCCTGGATGAACCTTAAACTTCAATCTCTCCACTGTCCCTGAATCCTTTCAGATTTCTGGAAAGCACTCCCAGAAGAAAACCCTTTAGCATCTGCTCTTACACTGCTCCAGCACTACTGACTTACCTGGGATTCTCTGAGAGTCATTGTTAGGTAAGAGGGAAATAAGGCCCTCACCTCTCATGTCTCCCCTAGGTTTTGTACAGCTCTTTCTGCAAGGTCAGAACATGCACATCTGTCTCTGTTCTGCCTGGACTCCGTTTCACAGTACCTGGACTCAAAGCCAAATAAACTCATGATGCATAACTGAAATTGATACACACATAAAGAGACACAACTTCCTGAGTTTGCTACCATTCATTTATCTACCAACACTCTGCTCCTGTGTTCCAGCATCTGAGTGTGTATCAGCTCCCTGTCTGCCCACTTGGCTCTTTCTGAATTAGGATATGATCAAGAGCTTCACTCTACCTGGTTGCTCCATGTGGTCTCTCATCCTGTGTCCTCCTTGAATATCCTGTTAAATTCCAGCAGTAGATATGATATATAAGAAACAATTGATTCTATGATTCTATACATGCAGAAAGACCAATACAGGGTTTCTCAAGACAGACCACAGACCCAGGAGACAGGCATGTTTCAGCCCTAATGGCGAGTCCAAACAGTGAGGACAAGACTTCTTCCTTGTACCTTAACCTCACCATATAGCCTTCCTCCAGGGCGCTGTACACAACAGATGGTTTCCCTCACTATGCACTAGTCTGTATGACCTTTGTGAGCCAGGAAATGAAGATGTGCAATAACTGTGATCATGTGTTAGTATACGTAATACCTTAGTATTTATTTATCTCGTTTCCTAGGTTCAGTGGAGCTACACTGTATGATGGGAAGGACAACAAAAAGTCTTCCTGTCACATACAGATTCTTGGGGCTCCTGCTGTAGTACCCTATTCGAATCAAAGGTAAACACTCAAGCGTAGTAGCAAATAGTTGGGAGTATTGTGTGTTTATTCATATTACCTATTCGTGTTTTAATATTGACTTCCTTAACTGAGGGGTTTGGTGAAGTTTTATATCATAAATGAAGATACAGGTGCAGAAATAGGGCATGAAGACTTCTAGAATCATAGAATGCTTTGCGTTGTAAGGGACCTTAAAGATCATCTAGTTCCAACTCCCCTGCCATAGTCAGGGACACTTCCTTCTAGACCATCTTGCTCAAGGCCCCATACAACCTGACTTCAAATGTTTCCAGAGTTGGAGCCTCCACTTCTCTGGCCAACCTGTTCCAGTCCCTTACACTCTCATGATGAAGAATTGCTTCATAATTTCTAATTTAAATCTAGCATCTTCCAGTTTGAAGTCATTACCTCTTATCCTGTCACTATGAGCCTTTGTAAAAGGTTTCTTTCTAGCTTTCCTGGAGGCTCTTTTCAAATGCCAGAAAGCTGCTCTAAGGTCTCCTAGAACCTTCTCTTCTCCAAGCTGAACAATCCCAACTCAGCCTGTCTTCATAGAAGAGGTGATCCAACCCTCTGATCACCTTCATGGCCTCCTCTGGACTTGCTCTAACCGTTCCACATCCTTCTTGTGTTGAGGGCTCCAGAACTGGACACAGTACTCCAGGTGAGGCCTCATCAGAGCACAGTGGCAGAATTCCCTCTCAGCCCGCTGGCCACACGTCTTTTGATGCAGCCCAGGCTTCTGTTGGCTTTCTGGTCTGCAAGGGTACATTGCCAGCTCATGTTGAGTTTCTCACCAATCAGCACACCTAGTCCTTCTCCTTCAGGACTGTTCTCTGTCCATTCCCCACTCAGCCTCTCTTTGTGCTTAGGAGAGATCCGTGCTTTTAGAGAGAGGCAGGAAACCACAGCGCAGCTTTCATAAAGTTTCTAACTGTGCAAGTAATTCTTACTCAAGGAATTCGCCTCAAAGCAGTTCTTTAGCAGACTTATTTCTGATACAAAAGTTTTTAGGAATCTATATGCTATATGTGAAAAGGAAAACTTCAAGCACTGTTTTATTAGCTGAAGGTCAAATATTGGCAAATATATCAAAGTCTGTATCTTTATACTGCCAAGGCAGATATCTAAATCCAAAGCTTTCTGTGTAGTTAGACTGCAGGGAAGTAAATGCCATACATATTTCTTCAGCAAATGAAACATACCTGCTCAAATTCCAAATGGAGAGTTTTGGGGCAGCAAATCTCATTCTAAAAAAAAAGTAAATTTTTAACTCTTGTGGCCAAGACCCATTGGGGTTGCTATTTCAGAGGCAGGTACGGTATTTCTGTCCTAGTACGGGATATAAACTGTATAGAAACACCTTGGGTAGTCTGAAAGAAAAGCACAACTCACTGTATGACTGCAGTATGCTTTGGAAGGGAGGTAGGTTTCCAAAGTTAAGTCTAGACACACTCCAAAGCCAGAAAACATAAGCTGAAGGAGTAGACACTTGATACACCAAGTGGAAGCAGCCTCGGTGCTTTGTAAAGCACATGTACCTACTGAGAATGAGCAGGTCTTGCTAAAGGCTTCCTCAGAGGAGTGCCTGTGAGTGAACAGGAGAGCTCAGGCTGGGGGAGGCACCGAGCTCTGCAAATGGGGAAGGACTTGCCAGGAGTGAGCAACTCTGTTGACTGCTGAAGACAGAGTTTGGTGAGGGACTATTCAGGGCACAGACACATTTGTAGTTGTAATTAGAAGTAATTTGTAGCATGGAATAACACACTGAGTAATGCAATAAATCAAAATTGGATAATCACTGGTGAATTTAACCCTGCTGTTGTTCAGAGCAATAGGTCTGTCCGGAGAGACATGTGTTAACAAAACCGCCTCTTCCTGACAGCTTCCTAATTAAGAGATTGATGTCAGGATCAAAGGGTTTAATTTGCACATGGCACTACCTCTCACATTTCCTCTCCAGCTAAGTCAAAGTGGCCTTGTAATTTCTACATCACTGAGTCCTAGATGCCAAGCATAGTTTTACGTTAAACTAGGGTGGGGTTTTTTGAGGTTTCTGAAGGGAGGTGGATTGCATATGACAATTTGCAATTTAAACTGTTTAGTCAAGAAGGCTTCCTGTCAACACTAACCTCCTTCCCTTCCTCTAAGCAGATTTATAGCTTTAAGTCACTGTCTGTTAACTCTGAAAGGCGCACTACAGGGAACAGAGGAAACCAAATAAGAAGTACATACCAGTAGAGGATTTCCAAGTGCATCCTTTTGTTGTCTTGAGCATTCTGTCCCTCAGGGAAAGGCTTATTTCATTTCAGCCAGTTCGTGATGTTGTACAGAACAGCAGACTGGTGGGGCTCTGGGATCTGTGTCATTGCACACCTTCACACACGTCAAGTGGGCACTGCTTACTCTGCTGGTTAGAAGGCAGGTCATTCTCCCCCACTGAGCAATCCCATTATGGTCTGAGTCTTGCTCCATCCTCCCTCTTGGGATGCAGCCAAGGTAGTATTACAAGGGTACATTACAGGCCAGTAAGTGCCAAGTTCTCGCTCATGAGGGACAAAGATGTGCATGCAAGTGTGCATGCTAGTGTGGACACAGCTACCTGCCAAGCAGTTGCCAGAACTGATGCCCAGTTATCCACCACTGCCAAAATGAGGTTAAGACACAGATACACCCTTTCCTGCATAGTGTATGTGGCATGTCACAACACAAGGCTTAGGGTTAGGTTTTGTTTCAGAAAGACAGGAATTCATAACTGTTAGGAAGGAACCCTTATGCCTCCTTCCACTTCCAGCAAAGGCAGAAATTCTCTGTTCTGTCACCAGTGCAGCTGGAATTTGGGTCAGTGGCTTGCCATCACTGCAGAACAGGACCACATATTTATAAATCACTGATTTCCAAGGAAGGCTACAATCATACTCTGATCCTGCTTGGGAATTTAGTATGGGGTAGACTTCTGTATTTTCTAGGTGCCTTGGTACAATTTCCAGTTGCCTTGGTACACATTATTCAATCTTTTTTTTTCCAGTTTTAATTCATGTTCTCCCTTGTCCATTGCTTTCTGTTACATTCTCCCCAACATGTTATTTCCTACCTTAGCGTTTTGATTGCAGAGAACTTGTTGTGTTGCAATGAGTCACATTAACATCGTCACATTGCCATCTATTTAGTTAGTTGTAGAAAGCCATTGCATTCTTTGTGGAAGTCAGGCAAGTGAAACAATGGGAACCTACCATCTATACAGGCACATGTACCTGCTCCTTCCAGAAAAGATGTAAGTGAAACCACAAGATGCATAGAACAAAAAAGCAGTAAAAGTCACATAGAAGCAGGAAAAAGGCTGTGATGCCATTAAGAATGTTGTCCTGAGGATCACTAAGGGACCTTTGGGGCTACCTGGAAAAAGCCTACAGAGCTGCAAAGAAAGAAACAGTTTCTATATTATTTATATATGCTGTTTTCAGGGGAAAAGGGGGAAGTTTCTGCATTTTTATTAAGAATGTAGGATTGTATCCAGAAGACATCTGACTTTACTCCAATTTCTTCTTCTAACTGAAACACTGTAGAAGATGTTTAGTAATAACTCAATTCAAAGAGTTCAACTGTATTTATCATGGTAAAATTAACTGCCTGCATGATAAATGTGCTTTTACTGCTGGAGCGTGTTAGTTTATAATGGCTTAACCACTCTGCCATCATCTCTTAAGTGCCTCTAGCACAGAAGAAATAATGACTCATTTTGCTGAGTACTCGACTTCCTAAATCTTCATGTTCCTGAACAAGAGTGTAGCATGTAGGAGTATAAAAATCATTGTTCTTTAGAAATATCCCAAATGGCACTGGTTCAATTTTTTCCTGTTTGCCATACATTGAACTGTACCCCCTTAGAATAAGTTTACTTTGCCATAGAACAAGAAGAGAGACAAAAGTCCAGCACTGTGTGCATTTATTGGACTTTTCATTTTAAAACGATGTATTAATGACAGAAGTCATTGGAGGTATCAGTGGGCAGGTGAGAAGACAGGCATGAGTTCAGATCTACCTGTCGCAGCTCAGCCAGGAGTTGACTTCATGCTCTGCAATTATCACCCTGAGTAAGACTGCCCAGACTGAGGCTTGGGCATGAGACAGACTCTGCCTCCTGGAGTGGTTGTATGTGAGTGACAAGCAGGGACAAGCTGCGACATGCTCAAAGGAAAGTCACTGCTGCTCCATGATGTGCTGTGTTCACATGTGCAGGAGGTTACCCAGGCATACAGGGAATTCCTGAGCATGGCATTAGCAGGAGTCTGGATCTACATGCCCCAAGTCTAGAAGGGGCACAGCAGAGCTGTGGGGAGCGGGACTGCTCCCACGGGCAGCACTGGCTGAGGAGGCCTGGACAGGGCTGGGCACCCAGAGCTGTCATCTCCCCTGCAGCTGCAGGACAGGAATACAGCTGCACATGCAGAGGCTCTGGGACAGGCAGACACTAGCTCCTGGCATTTGCCTGTTTCTTGCTGGACCAGGGCAAAGGCCTAGGGGCAGTGACACAGTTTCATCTTCTCCTAGGGCTGTGTGTTCTCAGCTGGGACAGAAGGAGCTGAGCAGAGATTTCATCTTTCTTTGCTTTCTGTCTGTTCCCTGGCCATGCCTGCTGCAGAACCTCAAGGAACTTGGCCTGGTAGAAACTTGCCCATGGTTGCCAAATACTGTTATGTGAGTTCCTTGCTCAGCGTTCTGCCATCTCTAGAAGACAAGGATGAAGAAGTGCCTCAGAAAAATCAAAAATCAGGTATTGCTCATGACAGGAGTATTTAATCTGCCTGATTTTCCATAGGTTTCATGTACTTTGGAAAGCTCTGACTTCTGTCCTTCACTGTGACTAAGCCTGTGGCTTTTCAAGACTTTCACTGTGTGATGGTTTGGGAGTTACCCAATTAGCCTCAAAACAGCACACACTGTCAGCAGGTCCCTCTTTCTGGTGGGGAGCCCATGCATGCCAATAGAAAGAGTAGAAATCCCAGCTGTGTGCTTCCTGCTCTCTGTACTCACAGTGTACCTCTGCCAGCTCAAAATGTCCATTTGTCTTAGGACATTTACATCTGTCTGTGAAGGAAGGTTCCTTCAAACTAAGGGCAGGAAGAGAAAAATATTTCTGCACGCTAGTGCCTTTTTTCCCCCTGCTTCTCCAGAAGCAGGGAATGTTCCCAAAAGCAGGATGTTTTTGCAGCTCTGGTTGGCAGACTCATAGGTTGGTCTCTGAGCTCCATCTCTGAAGCACTGCTCAGGAGCCAACCAATACAGAACCCAACAACTGCTCTTGGCAGAAGGGTGAGTGACTTGGAATAAGTTACACTGCTTCAGGTGGGATTAAGGAGATGGGCTTTAATGCAAATAGAAATCCTCATCCTCTTTCAACTTATGGTCCTCTATGGTCTGTCTTTTTTTCCAGATGTCATTTCTGATCCCGAAGACATCATTGAAGTTTCTGCAGTTGTGAGGCAGCGAATCAAGGCAAAACAGAAACACCACACTTCTCCAGTCACAGAGTCTGCAGAAGAGGTTAGCATGGCTTTTGAGACCATGTAGAATCTGTGCAAGATGACAGAGAAAGCAGCTCTCCCTAAGGCATCTTGAAGCTGGGTCTGCTCTGAGTGTGTCCAGCAGCAGGTTCATTTCTACAAAACAGAAGGCTGTGAACAACTGCCAGGAACACCACTCATTACAGGTGGTTCTTCAGGCTTTTTGACATCTGAGGAACTTGAATGTACTCCGGTATCCAGTGGTCTGCAGCTGCGACTGCACAGTGCGAAAGGCAGGTTCCCCTCCTTGTATGGAAGCTGGCTGATTTTCTTCTTCGGAGCTGCAGTTGTGCTGATCTAATAGAGCACCTCCTTTTATGCCCACTGAAGAATGACTTGGAAAGGGCCAGCAAATCTACAGTTGACCAAGTCTGCAGAGAGATCCTCAGTACAAGGAAGACAGTCCTTTTCTTTTGCTATCTCAGGTTCAGCCAAGAAGGATCACTGTATTCTCTCCTAACAAGCCTCCTGTTTTCTTTGCATTCCTCAAGCATGCTTACATGGAACTATTCACGTGACAACCAGTTGTTCAGGCCATGCAGAGCCACATTTGGCAGAGGCGACCCGCAGAAAGATTCAAGAAGGCTGGATACCTGGCTGTCCATTCCTCTACCCAAAACTAATCCGTGTGTGCTATGCAGGAGCTAGAAGATGGAGTAGGGGTATGAGTCTCTTCCAGGAGGACATCATCTTTGTGTTCATTGAACTGAGGATGCACTGTGTACTAGTAGTGAGTCTAAGTGGCTTCTTGTTAGAATTCAGTGGGGAGGAAAGACTCGCAGGAAAAGTCATGTAGGTTTTCTCTGTGTGCAGTACAAGGTAGTGCTTTGTCCAAGTCATCTTCTAATAATGTCTCACAGATGTCAGAAGGAAGACCATCTAATACTGTGACTCAGAGGGACAGAAAGGTAAGGTTGTCAGTTTTAAGTAACTGCTCAGTCAGTGCTTTTATCTTGTAAACTATGAGGTGGTTTTTTTTGTTTTGTCTCTGTAATATGCCTACAAGTTTTCATACTTTGTGTAGATACAAAACAGAAATCTTTGATGTGCTTGCTGCAAGTTGTGTGACATTAGCTGTTATGTAGTCTCATATGGTCCACTCCACTCAGGATTTTGGGTACCTGGAGTCTGCCACCTTCCCACAACAGGCACAGACAGAGCGTTACCATCCGATATGTTGCAGCCCTGTGGCACGTGTGCACTGATTTTGTTAGTAACCAATAAACCTGAGCTGTTGGTGAGAGTGAAGAATTTCAGGGAAGTGTTTTGAAACAGCAGCCTGACTGTGAATGGATGAGAGTCTTCCAAGAACTTTTTCACTTCACTTCTTTAAGAATCTGCAGACTGTTGGTATCCAAGGTATATCCACTCCTCTATGTGATACATACACTTTTACTCTTTGTTGCTGAGCTCTTTGATCCATTTCTTGTACAGGGACATTAATTTTTTTCCCCACTTGCATTGTTCACCCGTTCAACTGCAGTGAGCTATGGAACATGCTCCTTCTCCGTGTGCTGTACCTCTTGTGGTCCATTCAGTGTTTTAAACAAAGCCACCAGATTTCCCTCCAGCTCACCCCAGCAGATCCCCTCACTGTGTGTTATTGCTATTTCTGACATTCTCATTCAAGACAGATGTCTTGTAGCAAGCTTTTCCAGCTGGCATGGCACATATCTCAAATGTAATGGGGACAGTTGTTCATCCATAGCTGTCTTTTCCACTGATGTACAAGTAGTACAGTACATCATCAGTAGTTCAGTACCTTTCATCCAGCAGCTTTGTAGAGCAAGTGCAGGACAGTGGCCCCACAGAGACAAACCAAGTGTTGTCTGAGCCCTGAGCTCTCTTGAACTGTTAGCAGCAGTTGCCTGGGAAAGGGTGTAGGAATAGGTCTCCATCAACTAATTTTTGCCTCAAGAAGGAAGTCTTAGCCCAAGAGCTTTTGTATTTGTTCTTCCAGAAGTGAACCCAGTGTGTGAGATTCTGTTTTGTTTTTCGCTACCAATACCTGCAAGAAGAAAGCTGAGAAAAAAGAAACCTGCAGCTGGCTTCTTCAGAGTGGATGCTTCACAGCATGGAGTCTCATGTAAGTCAGCACTGCTTGGCTTTGAACTGGGAACTAGAGCTGCTGGACACAAATGTCTTAACACCTACCAATAGATCCAGGCCTTTAGAGAATGGCCATGAGCATCTTGTGTTCTTACGGTACCACCTCAGGCTGCAGGTGGAGCAGGAACCATGTAATCTTGAGGCAGTGCCTCTACTTGCTGGCTGATGACTTTATGTTTTTTTAAATTGATCTGCTACATGGCTTTGCCCTCCTTTTTGCAGGTCCCATTGAACAATCTGCTTACTTATTGTCAGAGGAGGTCGGTATCTGGAGCACAGATGCTGGGATGTACTGAAGCAAAGAGCTGATGGTTCTCAGCAAATCGATAATACAGAGCACTGCACCTAAAGATTTGCTTTAAGAAACAGAACAACACTGACTGCAAGGTTTTATCTGTAAATACACCAATTCTCTCACCAGAAACAGACTCATCACCTTTACACTAGTGAGTGAAGGCTGTGAACAGCTCCAGAGCTTTTGTCACAGGTACATGAGCCAGGGAGGTTTCACAGCAGCTGTTAATTGTGTCTGGGGCAGGGGCTGCAGTTTTGTACCTCTCTCCATTATTGGTGTATGGCTGCTGGGTTTGGAACTTTCAGGTGGGCTCAGCAGGGCTGAGCTGTCTTCTGTCTTCTCTGTCCTTACCTCTGGTATCTGCTTCCTAGTGGAATCTGTGAGGTTCCTGTTGAGCAAGACACTGCAGCCAGTGGGCTTGCGGTATCTGGCTTTTATATCTTTGGGAGAGATGAGTTTCACCTTTTCACTACCCTCAAACTACCACACACCCATTAAGACCTTAGTTATTTCCCAGTGCTTTTATTGGAGTGCTTGTAAGCTGCTGTGGAGTCAAGTCGGTCTGGGTTTGTTGGGTTGTTAATTCACCCTCTTAAGAGCCGTGTCGCTGGAACCCATGTTGTAGCCAGTAGGCAAGTGCTGGCAGTTCATAAAAGCAACTTCACATTCAAGAGTTCTCAAGGTGTTTATGGACATTTTCTGCCTTTGTCTGCCATGACTTCCTGTGTCACGGATGTTTCTTTTCACATGCCAAAGTTTAGGAAGGAAATTGTGTGGGAGATAATCCAACAAAAGCTGCTTTAAGTTGGGGGTTCTTTGTTTTCTTTTCTGTTTTTCTCTGAGTTATCTAATGTTATCTAATTTATTTACTTTTATTAACTTAATCTGTAACTTTTTATAAAGAGTCTTTGTGGAATTAAACTCTTTGTGGTAATGAAACATGAGTGGTTAGTTTTGGTTTTGGGGGTTTTTTTTAGATTAAAAAAACCCCACAACATATCAATGTGATTTATAATTCACAATCTGTGACGAAGAACGCTCTAGCCAGGATAAGCATCAGAGCACAAAAACCTCGAGTGATTGTCACCAAATCCTGAAGGGATGATCAGAATGTCACACATAATGAGATGAGCAAGTGCAGTCCCACTAAAGCAAAGTAGGACATTTCTCTCTGGAGTGACTCACTGGATTTGTCAGTCCAGCACTGGACACCTGTAGCAGTGGAATAAAATGTGATTGCACCAATGTGCAAGGCTATGGACACATGTCCTGCCAGGGTCAGTGGTCCTGCTGGAACATGTTAGTACCCTATTGCCTCTCTGCTGCAGGTGCTGCTTCCATGCCTCTGTCAAATGAAGAGCTTGTGCCAAACCAAGTTAGATTAAACATTGTTTTCTCCTCCTTTTTTTTTTTTTCCCCCAATTCTTTAAGTTATATTCCAGAACTAGAATAAGTTTCCAGGTAGTTCATTTACCATTGCCCCAGAGCATATGTTCCAGTGCATCTATAAATAACCATGTTTAGATGTTTCTGTAATGCCACAGTGACAGCAGAGTAACGTGATGCCTGGCTGGTGTTGAGGTAAGTCCTTTCCTCAGCTCCGGGGGAAAACCAGGGTTTTTGGGGACATCTCTTCTGTCATTGTGGGTATAGTCAGTCTTCAGGAGGCTGCTCTTTGCCTGAAGATCTGCTCTTCTAGGAAAGCTGATCAGGTAATTTGTGTGTGTTTTGGATCAGCAGTTGCATCAGTCTTTTGCTTTCAAGTTGCTTGGATTAATCCATTTGTAGCTTGGTGTGGGTGTGTGATGATTGTGCTCTCAGGGGTCTCAGTCCTACAGCAAACTCCTTGAGCACTGATGGGAGAAGGATGCATCTTGGCAGCCTGGAGAGGACATCTCGCCTGCTGAATTTGAAACACAGACTGCTGCACTGGGAGGCCATGAGGAGTGTCTCTGAGGAATTTAGGTCCTTCACCATGACCACAGTACCTGAAACTGCAGCTGCAATGACATGCCCAGAAGAGGCAGAAGGAATCCTACACACTGCAGTCAGAAATGGTTGCAAAGCTGTACTGAAGTCAGTCTTAAAACAGCAAATCTCTGCCTTTAATCTTTTCCTCTAAATACTACATTAAAATTGTGTGTACACTGCATACAACCTCTTTTCTTAACCAGGGTTGTAACTCAGCCCAGAGCAACTGGAGGTAGGTTTGTGGTGGACCAGCTCATGGTAGTAAGGGAGGAGGCATTTAGAAACACCAGGTGTGGTGTGTTTGTCTGATAGGAGGGGGAGCAGAGTAATCAGGAATGCTCCCAGTGCCAGCAGCAGCCTTTCCACACTGATCATCTGCAGGTGGTGAAATTGTCCAACGAATTAGGTGACAAAGACGACAAGGACCACATTGCCAATCTGGAAAAAGCAGAGTGGAATGAGGAGAACATTAAAAGACATCACAGAGGAAGTCAAGACTATAACTGGACCCTCATGACTGGGTGGGTGGTGGAGAGCTCTCTTATCAAGTGGTGTTTGATCCCCATAAGTGCAGAAACAGCAAGTCAGTGCCCCCTTCTCATCAAAAGTTAGCAGGCAACCTCCTTGGCTCCTGTCACCTGTGCTCATCCTTTGTGTCATGGGCAGCTTCACAACCTCCCTGTGATCTGGATGGGGCTTTTCTTAGCACCCACACCTGCCCCCATCCCATAGGATATGGTGTAGACTAGTAATTCCTCTAGTTAGTAGTCATCTAACATTTTTCCAGGGTTCTGTCTCCTCAAAGTTCTCACATGGCTCATAGATGGAAATTAAAATAACCACCATTTTACACTTCTGTACAATTAATTTCCCATGGCAATGCAAGGGATCAAAACAGCCTGTTTTGCTCAAAGGCTCCTTCGGGTGTCCAACACTTAAAATCATGTATTAGAATCATAGAGTGATTAAGGTTGGAAAAGACCTCCAAGATCATTAAGTCCAACCCACAACCCACGAACACCCTCCGCACTAAAGTGCCATGTTTACATTTTTTAAAATACCTTCAGGGATGGGGACTCAACCATCTCCCTGGACATCCTGTTCCAGTCTTTTGTGAACCCTTTAATGGAAGAAATTTCTTCTAATGTCCAACCTAAACCTCCCCTCGCGCAACTTGAGGCCATTTCCTCTCAGCTTATCGTTAGTTACTTTGGAGACCAACATCCACCTCACTCCAACACTTATCAACCTAAAATCAGTAAACTTTCAAGAAAAAAAAATGGAAGGTGGACAAACAAAATGTTTTCTAGTGTGCTGCCGTTAAATCAGTCCCTGTACGAAAGGAATACAGAGTTTTCCACCATTAGCACGTCGAGTTTCTCCAAGCATTAAACTGGCGGAAGCCAGCTCTGCGGGCAGGGCTCCGCAGGGCAATGGCGGCCCCGACCCGGCCAGCACGTTTCTCTCCTGGGGCACGCGGGGGCAAAGGGCAGCCTCTCTTAGCGCATGCGCGGGGGTGCTGCGGGCCGTTGGGAGCAAAGGCGCCATCTTGGGCCCTGTGCGAGCCGAGAGCCGAGAGGCGGCGGCTGGAGGCAGCGGCTGCAGGAGGCGGCGGGCCCTAGCGGCGAATACTGCGTGGGGGGCTTCGCCCCGCCGGCCGCCCTCGGCAAGGAGGGCGGGGCTCGGCGGCCTGCCATGGAGAACGAGTACTACGGCGGGGAGCAGTCAGGTAGCGGCACGGCGGCTTTCCCCGCTGGAGGCAGAGACATCTGGGGCGCTGGGCCCTGTGAGACAGGGTGCTGGGTATGGCGGGGGTCGCCCTGCACCTCTCTGTCCGGAGGCCGTTTCCGGCGCCCTGGGCCCTCCGGCCTCACCGTGCGGTCATGTAAGCGGCGGCGGAATCATGCAGCCGTTCCACGAAGGGTGCGCGGGGCCGGCCTGGGCCTCGCCTCATCTGTCCTGGGGATTGTCAACAGCTGATTCCGCAGGGGTTAGGGGCGGCATCGGCGAGGCCGGGCCAAGTCTCCTCTGCTCCCGGGGTTATCAGCAGATCGCTTTGCTGGGAGCTAGGGTGGTATCGGTGGGGCTGGGCCGCGCCGCCTTCTACTTAGGGGTTATCAGCTGACGGCTTCGCGAGGGACTGGGATAGCATCAGCGGAGTTGGGCTGGGCCCCTTGGTGTGAGTCCAGTGCAGTAGACGGCTTATTATTGATCTTGTGGTTTAGTATATCAGTCCCTGCTTCTGTGCGTGTTAATAGTGGTTTTGCGATCTCTCGTGCGGTTTCTCTGGTGAGTCTGTGCCAAACCTACCCAGTAGATGCTCTCCATTTGTCTATATTAGTCCATAATTAGAATTATAGTGTGACTGCAGCGCTGCCTGCCTTCTTGATCATCCATTTTAAACGTTGGGAAATACTGAGTTTTACTTTCCTTTTCTTAATTTTGGGGTAGATGATGGCGGAGCTACTCCAGTGCAAGACGAACGAGATTCAGGATCTGATGTTGAAGATGAAGGAAATGAGCAGCAATCTGGATCAGAGAATGGAAGTGTAGTAGGGCATCCTTCAGAGGTACTACTGGAACTTTATCTAGATAAAGGTTGTTCTTCTGTAAATTGATTTTTTTTTCCCCATTTGTTTAAAGAGGTTTTTTTCTTAGCTGAGACTTACGTATGTATTCAGGTCTTTTTTAAGTACTTCCTTGTCATAACTTTACCTCCAGAAAGAATTATGTCAGGTAATCTCTTGACCAGTAAATAGGATAGAGCGTTTTAGAGTTTTTCTTACTAATTATTATAATAGTGTTCACTGTTTTTTTTATTAGAATAAGTTTAATATTCTTATACTCAATTAAAACCTTTTTGGGTTTGAAATTCTAAGCAACAGATTCTGAGAAACTTTATGTGAAATTCTGCAGAGTAATGTAAAACCATGTGTTGCGGAGGCACAGATTCCCTTACCAAAGAGTAAATGTTCTGTCGTCTTCCACCTTTCTTCTCAGATGTGAGTGCTGAAGTCTGTTTGTGCTATGTCTTTCACCTTGTCACTTACAAAGAAGCAGATTTCCATGTGGAGTAGGAACAGGTTAAAGTTTCTGAATGGGATCTGTTCTCCCTCTGGAGTGACTTTTACTGTGAGAAGCCTACACCATGAAAAGAGTGGTAATGCTTTGATCCAGGATTGTATTTAGGAGAGTGTCACTTAACTTGTGGATTGACTAATTTGGTTGAAAAGAGATTCTGGTAAAAGTGAAAGTTTCCTTCAGATTTGTGTGACAGTTTTGGAGTTAAGATTAACTTTGTGGAATTTTTTGGTGACTTGATAGAGAATTATGTCAGATCTTGCTGGGAAAGAATAATTTTGTTCTGCAAACTCATATCTTTAGCCATCAAAGTTACGGAGAACTTTTGATACTCAGAAAAACTGATCCAAACCATTTCAATCTGTCTTGCATATTTTGTTGCATTTTATGTAAAGGTCAGCATTGACTCTGGGTTTTCAGTGGTTATAAGTTTTTAAAGTAGCTTAAAATACATGATGTGATGTAGCTGGCTGGTGTGGTATAAATTGCATTTCTTTTCATTTTCTTCCACCCCTTTATTGAATTCATACTTTCCTTGGAGCCGGAAAGTAGATGAAGGTTTTGTATTTATACAGAATGGAAGTGCTTCCTGCATATTTGAATTTGAGTGCAAACAGATTTGGAGTTCCTTTTTCTTAAAAGGTGTTGATACTAACCATTGAAAATGCTGGTTTGGTGCATTGTCATAATCAGGGTTTCAGCATGGGAGAAATAACTGTCTTTCTAAGGTATTTAGTACTTCTGTCCTAATTTTTAAAAACCTGGAGAGTCATGTTGCTTCTACAGCAGTGTTAAGCTTTTTCTGCCATATATGAAAAAGCATTCATATTCATTCATGTTCACTTTTTCTTACTCTTCTGTACTCCTGTGGGATTGTAGTTTTACATACTATGGCAAAGTAATGGACTATCTGGCCTAAAGAACATTGCAGTTGACTATTACAGGATCTTATTGTAATTGCTAACTACCTGTGTTATTTTAAGGGCTTTGTTCTGTGATGCCTGTTGAATATTCCTCTGTAGATAAAATACTTCAGAAAGACCATTTAAAAAAAAACACCACCAAAAAAACAACCAAACAAACAGATCTCCAAAACAAAACACAAATGAAAAAAAAAAACTAAAACACCTTTCTGTCCAATAGTAGATGTGAACCTTCAAGCCTTAGTGTTTTATTTGATTTGGCTCAAATGATAAATATTGTCTTACATTCTTAATTTTCGCTACACCAAATTCAAAGTGCAACTCAAAAAGCAGCAATGTGGAGCAGCTGTCTCTGGAAGGAATAGCCTTCAGTGATTTACCCTAAATATTTGCTCATCTTATTTCCTTCATCTATACGAATATGTGGGAGGAGTGATACTCAAAGGCAATAAAGCCTTTGAGGCAGACTAATCAGTTAAGTGTATTTACTTACTATTTCGTCTCTAATTTGGAACTTGGATTTAAAGAATTGAAGTTTTAAACTTTCAAACTTTTTTTTCAGGTTCTTAACTTTAAAGAAAAGGGGAATCCTGAGGAATGAATTATGTAGGTCTCAGGTATGTGGGTTTTTCTTTTCCACAATTCTTTTCTGGCTTTCCTTCCGCCAATCCCACTTTATCTATAAATGTTCTTCTTGATGTCCTTACCAATTCTGCTTTAGACATATAGGTAACACGTAGTTTTAGTACAGTAACGAATATGAAATCATGTTTACAGTGTTTGCACAAGTCAGGCTTATTTGGAAATTTTTAATTATTTAGATTCATACACTTGCACCAAGTTGCTGCTGTCTTCACAAATCTAAGTTATGGTTTGACTGTGACTGTTAACAGACATCTACAAATACTTCGAATACCTTACATTTCTAAAAAAGAGATGCTTGCCGATTTGCCAGTGATGGTTATGTATGGCTCAGTTTAACAAAATGTCATTTAGGAGGTCGTAATGGATAGGTCAATGTTGTTGAACTTTCTAAATTATTAAAGTAGTACCTCTTCAAAGTGGCTGCATGTTGATCCAATTAAACTACTTGCTGACTGGAATTTGTATGTAAAAATATAACACTGTAAATTTGATTTTGATGTATTCCTTATTTTGTACTGTACTAAAGCCTCATGTTATGGAATTCTTTTAGTTGAATAAATTAAGGACATCTCAATTAAAATGTTTATAGATAAAGAGGAGGAAGAAAAGAAAGCAAAGGAATTAGAGAAAAATGCAGTAGCAATTACCTGAGACCTACTTGGTTTTGAGGATGTCTGACCTTTTGATTATTTGGAAAAGGAAAAACAGAAAACTTCAAAATTATATCCTTGATTTCTTGAACAATATCTTTTTAGAGACGAACTAGTAAAAAAAAAAAAAAAAAAAGTGCTGGGGGGGGAGCCTGTCCTTCAGAGTTCAGTCATCCTGCTGTGAAGTCGCGTGCGCTTTTTCCATCAAGTCTATTCCAACATTTTGTACAGATTCAGTGAGTGTATTCAGAAAACCTTTGCACTGATGACTGTGGACTGGGTCTATCTGTTCTGTGTAGACTCCAGGCAAGTCTGTCTCAGCTCTGCTTTAGCCAGATGCTCAGTTATGTTCATGTGCTTAATCTGAGGTAGCGTGTGTTGTCGTTCTGCAGGGCTTACTGTCTTGTCTGATGTAAGAGGGTGCTTTTTAGGTTAGCTGTCATGCTTTTTGGACTCAGACTAAAGTAGATGATGCTCAGGCTGTGCAGGGGCATCTGCATTGCCCAAATGGTTGTTCTGTAGGTGATTATATCACAGGAATTCAGCTTCTGTGATCACTGTGAATCTGGTGCAGAGATCTGTATAGTGGCAGTGTGAGCTAACGAGGGTGCCCGTCTGCTCTCCTTCTCCAAACATCTTTGTTCTCAGGATCGATTGTCAGTTTGCAGGAACAGACTGGAGATTCAGTGTGTTGTCAAATGCTTCAGCAGTAATGCTGTATAATCATAATGACTTCTGACACAGTGTTTTACATAAGAAGTTCCTTGTTATTTATTTCAATATTCTGAATAGATGAATGTATAACCTTCAACCTTACTTCTGACTTTGGAAACATTTAAGAATCATTATGGATTCCAGTTGATTTTTTTTTTTTTTAAATTGTTTATTTGTTGATCAAAGGCTTTTTAGACTGGCAGAATTATTTGTACTGTTTTCCTTGTTTTTGTTTGGCAAAATGCCTTATTTCTGCTGACAGTTACCAGTATCTATTCAGTATTAGTCATCTGAAATCAAGAAAAGATAGACCAAAAATTGTGTGGGAGGAAAATAAGGATTAAAGAATTTCTGTTATTATAAACAACAATTTGAGTGTATATCTCTGCATTTCAGTACTTCTCAATGACTGTGCTTGTAACAGTGCTGTAAAATCTGTTTACTGTTCTGTTTGGTGGACAGGAAGAGGGCACTCAAATTTAATTCAGTAAGATCCCATAACAAGCTGAGAGTAGTTGAGTGTGACTATGATCTTCCTCAGCCATGCATCTTCAAATCTGTAACTTCTTAATCTTCATATTTAGTTACTTAAATTCCAAATTCAGGTTTTAACAGAACCACATTTACTTTCTGTAAGGAGAAAGTATTGCTGTAGAGACAGGGACAAGCAGCAGAGAGAAAACTGCTCACCCATTGTGACAGCAACTGTTTTGTAGCTAGCATTGGAAATAGTGAAGTTGTATTTGAAGTGTATGTTCTAAAATTATATTGTCCTGACTTCCATTGTGCAGTTAAGTTTCTGTTAGTGATTCTGCAGTAATTTAGAAGCTATTATTTTATCAAGTGCTAGCCAAGGGAATAGAATTGTAAGGTCCAAAAATCTTACAAAGCAATGTAATTTATTTCTTGGTATAATTCTGGGGGGAGTTGTTCCTAAAAACAATTAAAATTATTTTTTTAAAAATTTGTTCTTAATCATACATTTTCATAGTAGAGTCATTTTTAGGTGCAGGATAGACACACCTACATTATTTGGTATGACTCTGAATGTGTGAGTAGAATGACTATAGAAAACAAAACCAGAAAGAATGGAAATTTCTTCCCAAGGAAATTAAATTGCTGACAAAAAAATTACTCGAAAGCTCCAGGACATAGAGCTTTTTAAGTGTCTCTTAGGTCACTACATACCCAGTTCGCAAATACACTAATGGAAGGAGTTTATAGCTGAGACAAAATCCTCTGTCTCAGGAAAACCTGGTGGATAAGGGAACTTAAATATGTAGGAAAAAAATTACAGTATTGTTCTTTTCAGTAGAAAATGGAGTTTTATTGTGACAGTGGTGTACTGAGCTAATGACATGAGTGTTCAAGAATAATTTTGTTTTCTCAGGCAAATGCAATTGAGACTTTTTTGTCAAGTAGACATTAGATATAGGAAAGATAAACAAGGTCTTTTCAGTAATAATATCAATAGGTGGCTTGTGAAAGTTTTTCCAAAAATTAGAAGCATGTCTCATTATTTTTTCCATGTAGAAAAAGAGAAAGGATTGTGTTGCAGTTCTGAAGATTTAAGAAGTGCATAGGTTATCTCAGGTGACTGGATGGGCATGGGAGTGATTAGCCTAAGGGAGAGAAGCCTTGACTCCACCTTCTAACACACATTTTTTAAAAAATATCCAAAAGGTCTGACTAAAACTTTAATATCCTGATTTTTGGTAGGCTTTTGGTCTTGATGTGTTGTTAAGTATCTTTCCTTGACAAGAAAGGAAAGTGCACAAACTCTCTGAAGCTTCACTTTGGAAATGATGTATGTATGTTTCCACTAAAATCTCTTTCATACAAAAGTAAACTGTTAAGAGATCTTAAGAAAATGACTAGAGAGAGATACTGTTTCTTGCCCTATTACTGGAAATTTTGACTAAGCTACTTTACAGGCCTCATTTGTCAAAACAAAAGCACTAAACATCTATCCTCGAGGAACCGTTCTTAGATATATTTATTTGAGTGGTTTTGAAGTTCCGTTACCATTTTCAAAATGTGACTGAGCTGCAGGGTGGACAGACTTCCAATGATCTCTTAGTATATTTCTGGATCTGAAGTATTTGACAGGCCTTTGATGCAAGATGCCTAATAATAATTTCTATATAGAACATATTTCTGGGTTTAGTGCTTCGGGTAATTGGATTAGAGGAAGGACAAGGCAAAATTCAGAGCACTTTTTGTCTACTTTTTAAAGTTGGTTTTGCTGAGTTTTCTGAGGTTGTTATTCTTTTTCAGAATGAACACAGTGATGGGGAAGATGATGGGCAAATAGAAGAGGCTCATGAGACAGACTCTGAAAATGAAGATATCCCAAGGCAAAAAGACAGTGACTCAGATAACGAGGAGCCTCCAAATCACAATGTGAGTGATTCGGACAATGAAGCAGCTCATGGAGGGAAAGACAGTGATTCTGATACTGAGGACCGTCCAAATCGGCATTTAAGTGACTCTGAAAATGAAGATGCTTTAAATCATCGAGCAAGTGACTCTGAAAATGGAGAACCTCCCAGGGATCACAGTAGTGATTTTGAAAATGAGGAATCGCACAAGCAGCCAGGCAGTGACTCAGAAAATGAATTGATCCACAAGCAGCCAGCCAGTGACTCAGAGAGCGAGGAGGTTTCCAGACACAAACAAGAGTCTGAGGATAGTGATGGGGAGGACAAGAAGGAGGAGGTGCAGAATGATTCTCATCATTCAGATACTGACCATGTAAGGGAAGGATTTCAGGGCTCTGACAGTGAAGAGGAAGCTCCTAAGAGAAGGAAAATATCGGACAGTGATGAAGAAGAGAAAGAGGAGGAGAAAACAGTAAAGAGGAAGACAGCTATCCTTTCTGACAGTGAGGATGACAATGAGAAAACACGTAAGAAACTATAGTGTGAAAATAAGTGGTGCAACAAGCAGTAGTGTTAGAGTTAAACCATTCTAAGATAGATAAGAAATCATAAAGCACATTTGGTTTTTGAGCACAGCTGCATTTGTAGAAACTGTTGTAGCTGCATTTCTGTGCAATCGTAATATTTTTGAGTCTAATAGAATTAAAAAGAGAAGACTGTAGTGATCTTGCTTTATGCTGGCACCCTTTGTGTTGATTATTCCTGTTAGTAATTTCTGTACTTTGTTGTTACTTCTTTAGTCTTTTTTAATTCTTTTTGGTTTTGTTTTTTATATGCCAGGGATGAGAGTCTGTTTTTACTTGTAGTAACGCTCCTTTCTGTTGGCAGCTGCAAAAAAAGTACGAATCCTTTCTGATGTTGAAGAATCAGATAGTGATGCTCCTTCAGAGAAATCTGGGAACAGGAAGAAAAATGTTGTGTCAGATAGTGAGGAGGAAGAAGAAGAAGAAAGAAAAGAGAATGATGGGAAGAAAAAAGAAGAGAAAGATCTGTTTGGCAGTGACAGTGAATCTGGAAATGAACAAGAGTAAGTGCTTCTAGGAGTGTGTATTCCTTAGGGGCTGCAGTTGGTGAGACTGGTTATGAATGGAGAACAGATGAATCCCAAACAGAGAATGGTTGTCCACCTTCATTGGTGCTGTGAAGAGGAATCTCAATAGTAGGTGGCAGAATGAAAGTTGGATGTCCACATGGTAGAATTTTTGAAGAAAAGGCACTAACACTGTTGCAGTCTGTGTAGATAAATATTACTGTTACCTTCACAGAAACCTGATTGCAGATATATTTGGAGAATCTGGTGATGAGGAGGAAGAGGAATTTACGGTGAGTGTTACTGTGCATGTCTCTTGTTCACTGCTAAATCTAATCTTCATGGGAAGGCACTTGAGAGAGACTTGAGTTTGACTTCATGTTCAAGGGTGTGTTGTACCAGGAGGGACACTTTGTATCTGCTGGAGTCATTGAAGTAGTCTTTGGGTTAAATAGCATTCACAACTCTTCTGTTGGGAGAGTTACTTGTATAAGTCACAGTGGACTTAGGGAGCCTTTGTTCCTCTTTCTTCTAGATGATCTGCAGGCTTATCTAAAGCTTTTTGAGTATCAGTGTCAGGTGCCTGAGTAGATAGATGTTCAATCTTGATCCATACACTGATTTACATTGTCATTACCCACCAGGGTTTTAATCAGGAAGATTTGGAGGAAGAGAAAGGTGATGCAGACATGAAGGAGACAGCAGATGAATCTGACTCTGATGATAACATCAAAAGAGGGAAGCAGTAAGTCACTGTGTTGCATACTCCTTTTTTAATAGGAATGCAAGAGCTTCTCCAAAGACGGGCTAAACTTCTTTGTTCAGACTATATTTCTACAGAAAGTAAACTACAACAGCTCGTACAGTTCAGTGACTTTAGCAGTTCATAGCAAATTACCTGCACTTCTGCGTCAGAGAATAGTATTGCATGTTCCACATCAAAACCTGAATGAATTTATTATTAAATGAGAAGCACTCAGCTCTACTATTTAGCATCAGAGTCACAGGTGTGTTTCTGTGCTGGTGTAAGGGATAAGGTATGGCAAAACTTGCCATCAGCATGTCCCCGGTTTCCTTTCTGTCTGCCGCAGCAGAGCAGTGGATTGCAGGTACAGGGAAGCTAAACCTTAGCTTTGGTGACACTTTAGCACATTTTGAACCCTGGATATTACATGTGTGCATGTCACTAGCCGTTTCAGCAAGGTCTTGCAGACTTTCCAGGACATCTCAGAGCCTTTGAAGCCCTTTACTAGTTTCCTAGTTTGTAGACTGAGCATAACTAATTATCCTACAGAGACAGGAAGACGTAATGCTTGCATATTTATTGGAGAAGTTTTGAAAGATTATGCTACAGAAACACTAAACTTATTTCTTAGAAGTACAGTAAGAGCAACCCTATTCTGATCATCCACAAACTCTTCTTGCATTTCAGTATGGACTTCATGTCAGATTTTGATATGATGCTGCAACGAAAGAAGAGTATGAGTGGTAAGCGCAGACGAAATCGAGATGGTGGAACTTTTATTAGTGACGCAGATGATGTGGTCAGTGCTATGATTGTGAAGATGAATGAAGCTGCTGAGGTGAGTTTTCTAGGCTCCAAAGACACCTTAAAATCCAGTTCCATTCTATGGGAAAAATCTTGTGATCAGGAAAATACAGAAATCTGGCTAGGACTCAGGAGGAGTAATCTACACTGCAGAAAGCTTCCAATATATGATCAACTATTTAAATGTTATTTTGCTCTTCTGAATGAAAACATTTCTTCTGTTGAATTTTATAGAAAATAGTTACTCATTTTAAAGATTAAAATTAGTTAAGTTCTAAACTTTGATTAGCTTAGATAACTGTCCTATGAAAAGGGACATTTGCATGTTCTGTAAACTACCCGAATTAGTGTATCAAACACTGAGAAAGGGAATGGGTTTTAATTTTGTGATGCAGTTACTAGCACATTGAGTACCTCTGTGTTTGTTCCTGACAAGAATCCTTTTCAAAACTATTAGGATCATAGTAGAGAAGCAGAATTATGGGAGTTCTGCCTTTGCAGACTGCCTTTTCCAGGGAGTCCTTTGCAAGGTTTATTGGGGTATGGCCTTTGTCAAGTGTCTTGTGGTTGCAGTTTTGTTGGAGTAGCAGTCGAAGAACATTACTCTGAAACTCATTAAAACCAGTTGGGTGGAATATACAAAACTTTAGAAAGAGGAATCTTGTCAATAACAACAGCCAAAAAAAAAAAAAAATCTTCCTAAGTAGTTAAGAAGGATGATGTGTTTAAGAGGAAGGCAAGAGTGATACAGGGATGTGGATGACAGCTGAGGCTCTCTTGGTCTTGACAAGAAAATTTGTCTTGAACAAGATGATAGCCAAATGTTTCAAATGAAGCCATACAGTTTAGAATCATGGAATCATTTTATTGAAACAGATCTTCAAGATTGTCTAATTCAACCATTATCTAACTCTGCCAAGTCTGATGCTAAACCAAGTCCGTTATGCTGGAGAGAAGAGCTGACCTCCATTATTGTGGTGTATTACTCTCTAGCATGTGCCTGTCAAACCATTCTGGGGCATGAAAAGGGGAAGAAGGGGAAGAATCTTGCAATAAAAAAACATTGTGTGGAAAGAACTTTCTTTGGATTAAGATGAGTGGAAAGGAACTGCCACAGCAAGACCTGTGTCTGTTGATTGTAATGGATCATTTTTTTATATGGGAGCCCAAGTACTGAACAGATAACAACATTATGGCCTTCGATGATAATCACTTTGAAACCTAGGCTTTGTTTTAGCATGTGATGCACATTTGTTATCCAGTTACATTCTTAGCTAAAGTGAATATCCATGTTTCTCACTTCCAGTTGTTTTGGTTTGCTATTTTTCTGTTGTTTTGGTGAAATTTTGCTAGCAAAATTTCTAGTTATCTGTGCATAGCATGGAGGACTACAGATCTCCAGTTTTTTGCAGTCAACCCAAATCATGAGGTAGAAAACAAAGTCATTTTGTTGAGAGTCTCCTAATGTGATATTTATTTTGATGTGAGAGTCTCCTAATGTGATATTTTAAGGAAAATGTAACCTGCTTTATTTTCCTGCAGCCCAAACACTTCATACAACAAAGTTACTGTAATCCTGGCAGAGTTGCCCTTCTTGTTTAACAGGCTAATCTTTTTCCTATAAATGCTGTGAAGAACGAGAGTTGCTGATTTCTCCTTCTGATTAACTTGTACTGATTCTTCAACTCCTTACAGGAGGATCGACAACTGAATACACAAAAGAAACCAGCACTAAAGAAATTAACTTTGCTACCAACTGTAGTTATGCATCTTAAAAAGTGAGTTGTCATTCTCCCAGTTAATTATCCTGGGGTATATTGGGAATTTGGTAGATTTCCTGGAGTGACATTACAGTTATACTGAGTACACAGCGAAACATTTTTTTCCTTTCAAGTAAATGCTGCAGCTAGGAGCAGCATTTTTACATTTAAAACCCCAAAACTTTACATAATTTCACTGGTTAATTTAACATAGAAAACCCTCAAACGTACTATTGTGCTGAAGGAACATCACATCTGAAGATTTTGATGTATTATGTGACTTTGTGGCTTCTCTGTAAATCTTTTAGGCAGGACCTCAAAGAAACTTTCATTGATAGTGGTGTTATGTCTGCCATCAAAGAGTGGCTTTCTCCTCTTCCAGACCGAAGTTTGCCAGCACTAAAGATAAGAGAGGAGCTTCTGAAGATCCTGCAAGAGGTTGGAAACTGACTGTTAACCACATCTGATTCATGACTTCTCCATGGTTTTACAATCATACGCTTTATGGAAATGTTGCAGCTGCTACCAGTAGACTGTGCAGTGAAATACACGAAGAAGAAAACTGCAAAATATATGCATTTGCTCAAAAGTTGCATTAATTTAATGTCTTATGTTCTAGGCCTGCTGAACAAAGTTTGGCTAGGGAACTTTAGGCACTTAATTGTTCTGAAAATTTTGCCTGTGTTTGCAACCAACAAAACAGATAGCTCTGCTAGCAAGTGGCCCACAGACAGTTCTGAGTCAGGTGAACTACAGACCTGACTCTCTCAGGGAGTGCTGTGGCATTTCTAGATTCTGTTTAAATCAGCTGCTTAGTCACTTTTCCCTCATTCCCAGTGGCTCCTGCATCACCATTAGTCACTTCAATTTTTCTTTGCTGCCTTCACAAAAGAAACATTGCATAGTCTGCTAGTGGGGTAGAATATTTTTTTTTTTCTTGCAGCACCACTAGCTGGCTTTAGTTGACCAAAACTCTAGAAATATTTCTCCTTCCTAAGAATTTGTAAGAGTTCTGCATGATTTTAGAATGATTTGGCCCTTCCTGCCCATTACAGGGTTGTGTTTAAAGTTTAGTGTGGAGTCAGTTGCTCTGTCTCCCTCAGTTTTTCTCTCATTATCCCCTCTCTTTTCCGGCATCTGAAGGAATGCAGTACACTGGATGGCTCGTTATACTCCCTGTAGACTTCAAGCATTTCTCGTTAAGCTGATTACATGAATGCTGTTGCCATGGAAGTTTTTATTAAATGAATGTCTTAAAGGCAGAAACTCAATTCTTGGCTAATACAAGCAAAAGAATATTTTCAGTAAATGGTTCTGGAAACTTGGTTTTGTGTAATAAGAATGATAAGGCAAATCTTTAGGTTTTGGTGTTTGATACTTTAACCTATTTCTAGTGGGACAATAAAAAAATGCTAAGTTTTTTTTCAGGTTTATTGTGAATATGAATTTTGGTCTTATTCTTGAGTTCAGTGACACCATTGATGTTCAGACATAATTTCTTGCTGTTTTCTTATTTCTTTTACCCTGCAGCTGCCCAGTGTGAGCCAAGAGACCCTGAAGCACAGTGGCATTGGACGAGCTGTGATGTACCTCTACAAACACCCCAAAGAGTCAAGACCTAACAAGGATATGGCAGGGAAGCTGATCAGTATGTAAACTTCCCTGTGCCTTGCATCACTGAAATTTCACTGAGAATTTCATTTCTGCATCAGTAACGAACACTGTTGCAGTACTGCTACATGCACATTTCTCTGTTCCTTTCATTCTTGTTCGAAACTGAGAATGGGATTTATTTTGCTCTGATTATCTCCTGGCTACTTGTGTCCAGACTTTGTGTATTTGCTGTAAAGGCAGGAAAGGGTGCTGACAGAAGACCATTTATTGCTTCAGATACATCTTGGATGACTTCTTAAATAGCTGGAGTCTGTGTAGTGCGTTCTACCCTGAATGGATGCAAACTGATTATAAACCTGTTCTGTTATTTAGAAATTATTTTTTGTATATTTCTAAAATAGCATTTGCTGTGCTGGGCAGAAGATCTGACACTGAAGTATTTTAAGACCTGAGAGAGATTCCAAAAGAGCAGGCAACAGTGAGAGACAACATGTATGAAAACTCTTACTGTCCACAAGGCTGGATTTTTCCTAAATATTAAGAACTCAAAAACCGTTTATTTGGTTGGAAGGAAGTGTAAATACTTGCCATAAACTTTGAAAGCTGTATTTGGTCACCAGAATGATTTGGAATTAAACTTTAGTGGCCTATTGTTCATTAAGAAATTTTTTTCTTTATTATTTTTATTAACAGATGAGTGGTCTCGACCCATCTTTGGCCTTACCTCAAACTATAAAGGCATGACAAGAGAAGAAAGGGAGCAGAGAGATTTGGAACAGATGCCTCAGCGAAGGAGATTGAGCAGGTAGGAGTAGCACACAGAAATATACGCTCCTTTCTTTCCAAAAACCGCATTGCGGAAAACAGCGGTATGTACGTGTTGAGGGAAATAAAAGGATAAGCAGTTAGCACCTCTCTCTTCTTTTGCCATGCTTGACTGTCTTTTAAAAGTACTCTTTGTGTACAGACACCTGTAAAATTCTACTTTTCTTGCAGCTCTGGTGGTCAGACTCCTCGCAGGGACCTGGAGAAAGTGTTAACTGGAGAGGAAAAGTAGGTTGGATGTACCTGTTTATTTTGATGAGGAAAAAGTATTTTAATGGTATGGATTCTTTACAGTTTGGTTTGAGGTTTTAGAAGCAATGGTTATGCAGTGTGTTTCAGAGGCAGAACATGATGCATTGCTCATACTTCTTACTGTGTAAGGTTTGGCTCTAGCAGTCACCTCTTTTGTTTTTTTGTTTCCCCGCCCCGCAGGGCTCTTAGACCTGGAGACCCTGGGTTCTGTGCCCGTGCAAGGGTGCCAATGCCCTCCAACAAAGACTATGTGGTCAGGCCTAAGTGGAATGTGGAGATGGAATCCTCCAGGGTAAGCACTGCTGTGTGGGGACAGCTTAGTCTCTGATTGAGCTTGGGAATCTGTCACTGCTGTCGTTACTGTACACATGGTAGTTTTTTTGGAAGTGTCTCTTCTAACCTGAGCAGACCGTAAGGTCTGCTATTCAGTGGGCTGTTTTAAGCTCATCAAATACTTTAACTCAGGTATTGTTGCTTCTCTTACCAAAAAGAAATTTTCACATTAACTGTTGTAGTTTCTCTCTAGGGTAAGAATCTGATTACAGGCCTCTTATTTTAGAGCATTTTGAACTCAAGCTGCAGTTCAATAAGTGTTTCTGATATCTTTATACCTTTCCCAGTTTTTGTATTCTGATAACATTCCAGTTTGGGAAAACTGAGGCTTTGGTATACATTAACAGTTCCATTAGAGGCCTTTGCCTTGCTTTATTTGGTTCATTCATCTACCTTGTACAGTGTAATTTAGAAGAAGAGTACATGGTAGAACACACACAAATGGAAGAAGTAATAATGATTGTGCTTTCTGCTGTTATCTTTGCTTCTGTGCATTAACTGAGCTGTTGTTTCTAGCCCGGGACTATTAAGAGAGGTATTAGTCGCTTGGAAAAACACAAGAGACGGTTTGCTGAACAGAAACGACTCAGCAAAGTGCATCGGGCCATCAAGTTCAGCATTGAAGGCAACAGGATGCCCCTGTAGCCATGACACTGCCTTCCCCAAGTTTGAGAGGTATCCCTCAAGGGAGGTGTGGACAGTGCATGTGCTTCAGCTGTTGGCAGTTTGCACATACAGAAAAGGAGTGTGTGCACCCTAAACTTGGAAAACTCTCCTGCTGTTCCCTCATGTCTGTACTGGCACCTAAAAGGGAAGTCGTACAGGAAAAAGTAGGCTGTGGAACATAATGTCTGCCATGTTAGCTGCCTTGACAGCTTCAGGGTACCCAAATGGCAGGTGTTAAATGAAAATACCTGTACTCAGCAAGAGCTTTGCACCACCTTTGGTCTGGAATGCTGCTGTGACTCTGTTAGGTTTTCCAGCTTTACCTGAACTGCTACACAGGAATTCTTAGCCCTTAGTATAGGGCTGATGTTTCACTGGTTCTAAGTAAGGAATTTGTCACACCTGCTCTCTGAAGGAACTGAGTGATGTGAGACTTGAGGGGTAGTGGCAGGAGGCAGAGTCTCAGACCTCTGCAGAGCCAGGGAAGCGCTGTGAGTGTGGGGTGGAGGGAGATCCATCAATGCCATTCATCAGTGCAGGAACTGTTCTGCCAGTCTGTAGTCTGCATTTCAGTTCTATCAGCAAGGCTGCCACAGACCAAGAGTGACAGGAAGAGGCTAACAAATGGCAGATAACTGTGGAGTTTAGCCTTGGTATTTATTTGTTGAAAAGAAAATAATCAAAAAATCACTGTGAAATTCCAGATAGAATTTCAATGACTAGTGAATAATTTTTTTTTTAAATAAAATCTACTTAAAATCAGTGTGCGAGGGAGTACCTTCCTCAGTGATGAGAACAAGAGGTTCAGTTTCTGATAGATGGTTCTATGTCAGATACGAACTAGGATGTTCTGGATATCTCTGTTCTACTAGACTTCAAAGGTGTGAAGTTTCCATCATTTATTGTTTTTGTTGTCTAGTTAGTGGCAATTGTGTTCTAGGAAGTGTAACGGCTGTGGACTGGAATGGCCTGGTTGTTGTCTCTGGTGGCATTTCTTTACAGAATCACTGTATTTAATCTGTGAAAAGTAACTCCTGCGTCATCTTGGTTTTTCATTTGCAGTTAAAAGTACAAAGATGAAATGCATTAACTTCTTATTTCTTGTATGGTCAGCATAGGCATTTCTTTAGCTTCCCCCTGCACTCCCTTTTCTCCAGTAATCTCTTGTTCTGTAAGTACTAATCAGTGACCTTTAAAATAAACTGGAATTGATAGGTCAGCTCACTGCATCTCAGTTAAGTGCATTTGTGTTTGAAGACCTTGCCCCTACAGGAAACCTGTATGTGTGCCATCACAGTGCAGGGTATGTCTGACACTGGACTCCAGCCAGTAAAGACACACAATCACTCCAGACTGTAACACAGTTGTTAATCCCAGTGACGGGAATGCTTCACTGTGGTGTTTGTGAGCACAATGACCTCCATCTATGTACTGCATATGTTGGGGCAACCCTCTTGCAGGTCTAACCTTGCATGCATCCCTTTTCTTGAACCTCTGGGGCTTCTGCCTTTTTTTCAGTGGTAATTAGTTTTATTTTTTAAGTTCCAGGGGACCTCTAAGAAAGGGGTGAGTCGGCTGGACAAACAGATGCGGAAATTCACAGATATCAGGAAAAAAAGCAGATCGGCCCATGCAGTGAAAATCAGCATTGAGGGCAATAAGATGCCATTGTGACCCTTCACAGAATACCCCATGATCTCTGCTGTAAGACAATGCACCCATAGACTCTTTGGAGACCTTGAAATTTTTAACTACTTGTTTGGGTTGTTTTCTTTTTTTTTCAGCAAATCTTTGAATTGTTGGTTCAGGATCTGGTATAAGATGTCTGAGGACTGTGAATACGGGGGGGACTTTTTCTTGATTGTATTTAAACTTGCTTTATTGTGTCCTTTGTACAGATCACATATTTGTTGTATTCCAACACTTTAGACAATAAAACATCTTCTGTTTTTTGGGGGGTTGTCTGTTAATTGCTTCAGAGAAGGTATATATGGACCATCTGGCATGGGGAGAAGATGCTAACTTAATTTTTGATTTATCGGTGGCCATTTCCTCTTCAGTTGGTGTTTTATTCATGAGCTGTTCTGTCTTTGAAGATGTACATGAATTCGTTTTTAGAAATAGTGACCATCTTCCACTTGGTCTTTTTATTAAAAATTTGTGGGAGAGAAAAAAAAAATACAACTTCCTAGTGAAGTGTAAGAAAAGTCACAAAGTTTTTGGCATAGGTCATAAAGACCAACCATTAACAGCAGCATAAAGCAGCAGCAGAGAAAAGCCATTCTGCAAGGACAGCAGTGTAGGTACAGGGAAGGGCTAATCAGATGGGGGCTATTGCTCTTGCTTGCAGCTATTTTATTTCACCTACATTTCTGGCATCAAGCACCTTGCTCCATGTTACAACTGAATCAGCTTTTTGGGGCTGACGGAGTGCAGGTGATCAATCTTCTAGGTTTAGGAGGATACTAAAGTTTCTTGCTGTGGTTGTGTGATGCAGTTTGCTTTTCCCAGTCTGACAACCCAGCTCTTGCTGGAAGGAGTTTACATTAACAAAAGTTAATTGCCATTTTCAGAATATTTCTTTATTATACACAAGTCTTGTACTCAGTAATACTTCAGTGAACAATGTAACCAGTTGTGGTAAACAGGCTCAATATGTCTTTGAAGGTAATCTTGATTTTACACTTTTACGGGCAGGAACCACATAGTGCCTTAGACTGATGTGCACTGTAGGAGTAGGGTTGTCCCTGTTCCTAAAGATGGTATCAAGAAAAGTTAATGGTGAAGTTTTCTGAATCTGCTACACTTTCAACAATCTCTTTAATCCACGGGATGTAGTTGGACACTCTGGTGTACACACCATACTTCCCTTTTTCTGCACAGCCCTCACCCCAGCTGACAATCCCCAAGAGAAACCAGGTGTTGTGGTAAGACACTGTGAAAGGGCCCCCGCTGTCCCCTTTGCAGGCATCTGCCACCTCAGTATTGTAGCCTGCACAGAACATGTTGTCAGTGACCAGGCGCTCTGTGGACTGCTGGCAGGTCTCCAGGCTGACGATGGGCAACCGCACTTTCATCAGGAAGCGCAAACTGGAGCCCCTGTCGTGAGTGGCACCCCAGCCACTCACCATTCCTATCCTGCCTTCTTCAGAGAGCAGGGTGGCCAGGTTAGGGCTCGGCAGGCAGATGGGGATCGCGTACTCGTTCAGAATCACGTTGCTGCTCAAGTACAGCAAGGCAATGTCGCTGTTGTAGTTAATGGAGTCATAGTGTGGATGTGTCCAGCTCTGTTCCACATTGATCTTCTGTTCTTTGAATTCTCTTTGGTATTTGTCAAAGTCCCCTGTAGTCAAGACAAAATGTTAAGCAGGCTAAACAGTCTGTATGGTATTGCCACGGGAGAGCAATGAGGATGGTGAATTAACACTTGGACCAGATGATGCTGTAAAGATCACTTTTAATTCTGCAGCTATGATCTGGCAAATCAGTGGTGCCAGTCTGCCCTCTAAGGGCAAAACTCAAGTTTTCAATTGGATGAACAGACACTTACGGCTTCTGGGGTATGGGTTTAACCATAAAGACTGTCAGTACTCTTTAGGAATCACTGTATTTTGCACAGTTTATCCAAGCTACCATAGGCCTTTGTGTTTTCCCCCTCAAGAACATGACTTAAGCTCTAAGATGCAACTGTGGTAAGGCTGATGATTTTGTTCCTGTCAGTTACCCAATGCTGTACTTCACTCACTTCTCTTGCCTGCCACTTCTGGAGGTTTCAAATACAAGACTTGTGTTTATTGCAGTGGCTTGCTGCAAGGGGTTCATCTCCTGCTATTGCAACTGAAGAGGGGCTTGCTGCTCACAGGCAGTTACAGGCAGTGTCACAGGAAACTAAAGGGTGATTAAAACCAAACCTGGCTCAATGCAGGAATCCTTCCTTCTAAGGTGTATTTTGGGATGGCTGGTGCTAAATTGTTTCCTGCTGCATCTTATTTTGAACAACTCTAGGTATGGAGATTCAACCACCTCCTCCCTGGGGAACTTGTTCCATCCATTGGCTGAAAACCCTGTCAGGGAAGAGGTTTCTTCTAATCTCTAACCTCCTCTGGCACTTAACCATGGCCTAGAAAATGATGCAGTCTGTAAAGCTGAGTCAGGCTGGATGTGTCCATCTGCTTCTCACACATAGCTCAGTGTGTTCATGTGCAGTGCCAAGTGCAGACTAAGTAAGAGTTTGCGGCATGTTTGCCCTCTACATAAGGTGTACTCACCTACAGTGACGTGGTGCGGTCTGACCAGATCCAGGCAGTGCGCAGCAGTCACTACCCAGCGAGTGCTGATTAAACTCCCTCCGCAGAAACCAATATCTTTGCTATTCCGGATCAAAACCTGTAAGAAGGAGACAGAAGGACATGTCCACAGGGCTGTGAGAGGTAGGTGCACAAGCTGGTAGTGTCTTTCTCTCTCGTTGGTTACAGGCTCTGTATCTTGAAAACAGATTTTTGGCAATAATGACTACAGCACACCCTGTGAAGCTGGTGCTGTTAAGGCGGTAATGAAGTGTTGCCACATCTGTGACAGTGGAGCACGATATGCTGATGAACTAACAGGAACACTAAACAGAGCTGCAGGAAACAAACAGGGCTGTGATTTTTTTTTTTTTTCCATGTGGCTTCAAATTTTTGGGGGCTGAGAGGAGAGTAACACGAGGTATTTTGTTGGTACTTGGGTTAAAAAACAGTGGTGTTTGTCTATGATGTGAACAGGGAGTAGGAGAGCTTTTTCCCGTCCCAGTTGTTTATCCAGTGAAAGTGCAAGTAGGGGTGGAAATTCAGGACCTTTATTTTTTCACTTTTATTGACGATAAAATTTGTCATGATATCCAAAACAGACAATGGGGAAGTAAAACTGTGCTGCTCAGTGTTAGATGTTTGTCATCTCAGAATTATAAACTCCATTAAAGTCTCAGCATGTGTCTTCAATTAAACTGTTACTCCTTGTGTTAAATTGAAGGAAAAGCTTAAATTTTGGTTTCTGTAGCTTCAGTGATGTTAACAATCAAGTAGTGGAAGAAGGCCTGTATCAGGAGCAGTGTGGCCAGTAGGGCAAGGAAGGTTATTTTTCCCCTGTACTCAGCACTGGTCGGGCCACACCTTGGGTACTGTGTCCAGTTCTGGGCCCCTCAATTCAAGAGAGGTGTTGAGGTACTGGAACGTGTCCAGAGAATGGTGATGAAGCTGGTGAGGGGCCTGGAGCACAGCCCTATGAGGAGAGGCTGAGGGAGCTGGGGTTGTTTAGCCTGGAGAAGAGGAGGCTCAGGGGTGACCTCATCACTGTCTACAACTACCTGAAGGGAGGTTGTAGCCAGGTGGGGGTAGGTCTTTTCTCCCAGGAACCCAGTGACAGAACAAGGGGACAGAGTCTCAAGTTGTGCCACGGGAGGTATAGGCTGGATATTAGGAGGAAGTTCTTCACAGAGTGATTTGCCATTGGACTAGGCTGCCCAGGGAGGTGGTGGAGTTGCCGTCCCTGGAGGTGTTCAAGAAAAGACTGGATGAGGCACTTAGTGCCGTGGTCTAGTTGAGTGGATAGGGCAGGGGGATAGGTTGGACTCAATGATCTTGGGGGTCTCTTCCAACCTGGTTGATTCTATGAAGGTGGACACAGTCTGGCCTCCAACTTCGTCCTAGTTCCTGGAGTAATGCCATGTCTTAACATAAGTCATGCTGACAATTCCATGCACTACTGAAGCTTTCATTATAAAACAAAACATTGAAAAGTAGCACAGAAAAGTTACTGAAAATTCTCTCTTAGGTTATAAGAGCTAGAATGGGAAGGGCTTGCAAACCCTTTAGAAGTACAAGATTCAGTTATTAATTGCCTGATGTAATGAAGCTTTACAATCTCCTTGACAGTACCACTTCAACAGAATTATAGAATTGCTTGGGTTGGAACAGACCTCTAAGATCATGAAGTCCAACCATTATCTAACCCTGCCAAGTCTGGGACTAAAACACGTTCCTTAGCACCACCTCTCTGTGTCTTTTGAACACCTCCAGGGATGGGGATTCAACGACCCCCTCCCCGGGGAGCCTGTTCTAGTGTTTGAGAAGCCTTTCAGGGAAGAAATTTCTCCTGATAGCCAACCTAAACCTCCCCTGGGGCAACTGGGAGCCATTTTCTCTTGTCCTATCAGACTTGTACCCAGTTTCTTTATTTCAAGAAAATACTGTATGGGTTAGGCAGCACTCAGACTACCTTCCCTTCTTGCAACCCCAAATCAGATCTCACTTGATCAAAAGGAAAGCAGATGGTGTTCCTCCTGGAAGTCTGCAAGAAGGCAGAGACACTGAGAGTGTCCTAGCAGTGGCATTTCAGCAAGCAAAACTGCACCATGGTCCACACAGGTTCAGCCCGTGATTTTTCCACCTGTAAAATACCTCCTGATGTGTGCCATGAGAAATATTTGTGTGTGACAGTAACCTGAGGGGTTTTTAGATCTGTTAACTTACTGTGAACAAGCCTGTAAACAGTGCACTGATGAAACAAGAGACAATAATAAATGAGTGACAATAGCAAATCGGGAGACACACAGAAGATTAAGTAAAACTTAAAACAAGATAGTGAAATAAACAAACACTTACAGGAGGTTCCCCTACTTGCCACATGCAAGCCCTCTTAGTTTTAGCTTCCTCACCAAGTATGAAAAGCTTATCATTCTAATGGAGAATCTCACCTGTTCACAGATACATATTTGTGAAAAAAAAAAATCTCATCAGCCATTCCAAAAGGAGTCAGAAGCATAGCTTTTCACCAAGAGCATTGAGATACAAAGAACCTGAATAACAGAGCAGAAGATCTGATTGGTGTCGTTAAGAGAGGACGAATTAAGGTGAGCTCATAAAAGCAATTGTATCTGGATAGCGAGGAGAATGATAAATAAAGCAACTAAGACACGGATCATCAAAAAGACTGAGAACTAGAAGTGGCTGGATTGCTCTCAATCTGCAAGAAACCCTTTATAATGGCTTGGTGAACTGTGCTGCAGAAGGAATCAGTGATTGAAATGCTAAGAAAGCACTCAGGTGTGGTATTTACGGCCACATTGGAAGAAAAGCATTACCTGCCAGGGGCAGTGTCCACGGTGACACAGAGTTCCTCCTGTTATCCTGGAGTCATTGTTCTCTAGAGGAGCGCTGAGGTCTACCTGGACAAGCTGCAGCGTGTCTGAAACGTTTCCCCAGTCACTGCCATGATTAACTCCATTGTCCGCAGCCTGACTGGTCCCTGTCGTGTTCTGCACAGTGCTCTCCCCTGTTTGGTTTTGATCAGCAGCATTTCTCACCATGTCCTTCTGCCTGGGAGCAGTTGCTGTAGCCTCGTTCTGCCATGCAGGGCCCTGAGTTGACTCACTCGCAGGCTGGTCAGACCCAGTGGTCCCTTCTGCTCCCTCACTGTGCTCTTCAGGGACATGCACCTCTGGATCAGCAGCATCATCTCTTGACAGTTGCTGGATCACAGAATCCACCAGTGTCTCCTTCCAGCTGGAAGCATCTCCTGCCACCTCAGTCTGTTCAGCATCACCCTCCATGTGCATGCTCTGCCCAGAGGCATGCTTTAAGGTCTTGTTTTTCCCAACAGCACTTTGTCCTGTCTCTGTTTGCCTGGTGGTGCTCTCATTCCACTTGGTCACATTATCCCCAGGCTGGATCAGTCCCCTCAGGAGCTGCTTCGGCCCCAGCCATCCTTCCTTCAGAGCTTGCCTGGCTTTAATCAGGCCACACGGGAATGGTGCTGGACGGAGGAGAGACAGAAACAATGATCTGAGTTCAGGGTGTGTGTTGCTGTGTCATCAACACAAAAGCAGCACTTTCCCTGTCCCAAAATAGGATTCAGCCCTCGTCCAAGAGCCCAGGAACCACTCTGACATCATAATATCAAACTGCACACCCACTGTCATCTGACCAGGGTGTGTGGAGCTAATTACTGAGCAATGGCTGTGCCTCTTCTGAACGACAGCATCAGCCACAGACTGATGCAGTCTGCTGAGGGCTTACTTCAGGACAGAATTCAAACCTGTGACAGGATGCCTTAACACAATATTCTGAAGACCTCTCTCAAATCCCTTGGCCTCCTACCACCATGGTTTAGCTTCCTAACTGAGTTATGCTGCTCTAAGTCTGTGCTGCTGTTAGAAGAAGCCCACCCCAGACTGTACTGCTGCTCCTTTACCCAGTACCCTCAGAGGCACTGGATTGGAGAGACATCTGATTGAGAAGAACCTTAATATTTGATATAACTAAAGACAACATTGTAAGGCAGATCTTTTCCATATTAAGTACAAGCTGCAGCAGCTACAGCATGTGTAGCTCTTCTGCAGCTAGTGGAGAAGATGGCACCTCCAGATCTGCTCTTTGCCTGCAGTGACTCAGGCTGCCCATGCTTTACCTGCTTGCATGCATCTCCTCCCGTCCTCGTGCAGGGTGTAGTTGTGGGCGCAGGAGCAGACCACCTGGAAGGTACTGCTGCTGTCCCTGCAGTACTGCCAGCAGCCCCCATTCTGGTACCAGCACTCAGACTTCTCTGGGATGGAAACACAAGGAGCTCACTTGGCTGCTGCCCTGTGTTATGCTGAGCTTTGGATGATTTGTTTGATGCCTTCACTCAGTTAAATAGCAAAGAGAACAGAGCCTCACCATGAATAAGCTCCAGTGCAGGTGTCTATGGCAGCAGGTACTGGACTTGTTCTTAATCTGAAGTGACAAACAGGGGTAATTCCCTATCCTTTCTTGTGGGAAGATGGGAGATAGTCAGATGCCATCCTCGGGGCTTGCAGAGATGTGTTAAGAGCCCAGAACGGCAGCTGCTCTATGACAGGAGGTGGTGCTGTGCGCTTCCTCTGCACGGCACAGCTAGAAGGAGCTACAGCTGCTGTCACGACACTATTGCCCTCCTAGGCTAGGCTAGGTTGGTTCTCAACACTGTACCGGGAAACACTGTTCTAATATATTCTGATTTATCAATCTTCAACCACCGACCAGTTCTGTAGTAGACAAAGTCACCACTGACAACCCCAGTGAGATGCCCATGCAAAGGTTTAGCTCAAGTATGCAAGGAGCGAATTCCAGCTTTAATCCTTCCTTCCCAAGGAATGCCAGTGTGTTTGCTGCTGTGCTCACCTTTTTCACAGTTGGCGCCTCCAAATCTTGGGGGGCAGATGCAAAAGTAATTATAGTGTCTAATTTTGCAGACTCCACCATTCATACAGGGATTGGTACTACATGGATTTAAACCTAAGCAGAAGAAACAAGGCATAGTGTCATTTGGGGAATCAAGAGAACCCTGGCTTCAAACTGCCACATCATTCTTTGTACCCAGAAGACAAAAAAAGAAATGAATCTTTTTTCTAAAATTCCTTTTAACCTACCTTTGTAGTTGAACCAAAACTCCATCTGCAAGAAGAAATCATACAGGAAGAGAACAGTCAATAAGTGGTCATGCTGATTAATGGAGTTCAGAAAAATGTGGGGTTTAGGGTGCATGTAAATGAACATTCTTATTAGGACCATAAAATCCATTTTCAGATCAGCTCTCTTGATGGTCAGCATGCATCTCGTTTTCATCTGTGTTGTGCAAAAGCTGGGTGGCATTGGAATGAAAACTAAACCGAAAGCTTAGAGCCATAAATGCTCCAGCCAGTGAAAGGTCTGTGGCACGAGCCTAGGAGTGTCATGTGACATTCCCTGCTCCCCACAGAATGTGTCACTGCAAGGTCCGCAGCACCCACTGCTCCACTCTGAACACCTACTACTGCACTGGACTGCCTGCTAAGGAATCACAGCATCATAGTATGTCAGGGGCTGGAAGGGAACTCGAAAGATCATCTGGTCCAACCCCCCTGCCAGGGGAGGATCACCCAGAGCAGATCACACTGGAATGCATCTAGACGGTTCTTGAATATCTCCAGAGAGGAAGACTCCACAACCTCCCTGGGCAGCTGGTTCCAATGCTCTGTCACTCTCACAGTGAAAAAATTCTTCCCCTAAGCAACTCGGGTAAGGTACAAGGGAATTAGACACCTCTGTTAGCTCAAACTGTAGAATGTCTGCAGCTCTGCTTCCCAGGTGGATGCTATTAGGCCCTGGCAATGAAGTGCTCCTCCTCTGTATTTGGAAGGGTCTGATCAAGCAAGTGGTCTCCAAAGATGTCAGAATCACATTGCTGGATTGAAGCTCTCATAGGAACAGGTTTTAGATACCTGTTTAACATTTATACAACCAACTATGCACTCACTTAGAAAATGAGATTTCACAGGTGCCCAAGCTGCAGTTCCACAGGCACGCACCTGCCAGAGCCATACCAGGTGGCTTGGGAAGGATGACTTAGAGCTCACTGTTAACTTTTCTCTGTTTTTCCTAAAAATGACATTTCTCACCGTTTTCTCTTGCGCATGAAAGATCTCTTTAGCCTCCTCAAACGAGCACTTTTCCTCATTGCATTCTCTCTCCAGGTTCCCTGGATGAATCTCTTCTAGAAAATAGTTAGCACGTTTGTGGACTTTGAGCACTTCGTGTGCTTCATCTTTTCTCATCAACACTGGGAAAACAAAATTGAACAGTTGATACTGGGAAGCAACAACTCAGCAGCATCAGTCACAGCTGTGTACACCTTCAGTGGAGTAAACAATCTAAAAAGGGGCCAGGGGAAATCTGCCTAAACAACCCAAAGGAAAGTAAAATCATCGAATCATAGAATCACTGAATTGTTTGGGTTGGAAAAGGCTTTTAAAATCATCAAGTCCAACCATATCTAACTGTACCAATTCTGGTGCTAAACCATCTCCCTGTTTCCTTCTAAACAGGAGGAGTTTCTTTGAGGGTGCTGGAGCAAAGCAACAGGCTGCCCAGAAAGGTGGTGCTCTTCACCACTCCTTGAGTTCTTTAAAGGATCTAGCTGTTGTAAGCAGGTATCCCACAGAGGGGATATGCCTGTTGTAAAGCCCTCTGGTTTGCATCTATTGCTGCTACTTTTGCTCTTGCTTCTCTGCAAGGACACTCATAATCGGTGAGAACCTGTTCTCAAGCTCTCTGAAGCCATTTCCAAACCTTGTGTAGTCATAGTCAAATCAAGATGAGGTCTGAGAACACACACTGGAAGTGCCTCATCTAAGCTTCCCAAACTGGAAAACTTTTTCATGCAAGCATAATCCATATTTTGGGTTCAGTGTTAGAAGGAGCATATTTTCAACAGGATAGTGGTCTGCGTAAGAAGTTAACAGAGGCTGATTTCTCTTGGAAATGTGAGTATTCATTTCTTCTTGTGCATTTCAGCCCACAGGTCTTTGTGTTCAGAAAAGGAACACAGCTTCAGTTCTTGTGGCAATCTTGACATTTAAAGACAATTGAGTTACAAATCTAATCCAGAAGCACCTACCTGAATATGAAAACGGACAGCTGCTGTTGATGGAGCACAGCAATAGGAGAAGCACCACAAGTGAGGAACTGCTCTCCATTTTAGTGAGCATTCAGAACACTCTGCCTTCCTGCTGACTTCCTTCAGAGGAAAAAGAGGAATAAAACTGGGATATTGTTACAAAGACAACATGAGTGAATTAGCCTACAAAAAACATGAAGAAGGGGACAAGAGAAGAGAGAAATAGAGCAAACTGTACCCAGTTTATTTTGATCTGATGTCCATTCTTTCTCCAAGCCACACTGATGACTAAACATTGCAATAGAAATCCCAACAGTTCACAAGACACCAGAGACTGACCCAGGCCAGGATCAAAGCCCACAGAAGTAATAAAAAAGCACCAGTGAACATGGGAGGTGTGGATCAGTCCCAGACTGAGCAGAAGGTAGTTCCAGTGACAGCCTCCTATAAGTGGTGCAGGGTCCCAGTTGAGGGCTGAACTCCACACTCCATCCAGCACTTTCTAACAACAGCAGCTGATGTATCATTATTGATGGTCTTATCAAATAAGAATGTAGGCACCAACCCCCGTGAGGAAACCACTCACCACATATCTGGCAGCAAAACTTACAAGATAGAAGTTTGTATTTCTTCACATCACCTTCTCAGGCTAAATCATATTCCAGGAATCAGCAGCACATACTTCATTTTTCCTAAAACACAAGATCCAGAATGCATTATGCATTCACTGTACACAGAGCCTTTTCCTTTTTTTTCTTTTTCTTTTTTTTTTTTTTATTTCCCCAGGGGAAGACAGGAGAGAGATTTGGATGTACACCAGGAACAGCCATGAGGTCAAGAAGTTGATCATTAACCAGCCACAAATATTGACAGAGGAGAGACAACCTTCTGGATTCTACAAGGCACATCTGAGATGCAAAATCAGAACAAAATCGTCTGTTTCCACACACTTACACATGTGCATTAAAAAAAGAAGCCAATCCTTAAAAGCATCCTCCAACAATAAAAGCCACTTCTTTGCAACACATTTCTTCAGGAAAATCAGGACTTTTTAAAGGCAAGATTTCTGACATTCCATCATGCAGTAGGTAAGATCAACTGCTCTGGAAAATACATGAGCTGCTCTGTAAACATCTGTTGAAATATGCAGAGCCAAGAGTGTGTAGGAGGATTCACAGCAGTCACCTGCAGGACAAATACTGCCCTGTGGTAGTCATAGCTATTCACTGACATCACCATTTCCACCTTTACTTGGCTCCATGTTTTACTGGCTTTCAATACAATCAGGTTTTTCCTTGTGGTTCAGTGCCTAGCAACGGCAGCCTCCTCAGAAGGATGTTTTCTTGGTGCAAGCCTTGGCTGGAAGGCTGCTGCTGTTCAAAGAACTATTCTTTGACATTCACTGATTCTTAAATCCAGCCCCAAATAAAAAAAGGGGGGGGGGGGGAGAGATGGTGACACAGAGAGATGTTTGACTGCACTCTTCAGTTTCAGCTCAGCTCCAACATGAAGCTCTTAGCCTGTTACTTCTTTAATGCAGAAATCAACTTCAGTGTTTGCTTAACAAGCACAGAAGCAGCCTCTAAGTCCATAGGGTTAAGGTTCTTTGCTGACACTCTGTTCAATTTTTCACAAATCCTCATATACTTTTGTTGTACCTGAGGGTTTTTTCATTTAACAATCTCACCACAAGAGCAGACTGAACTGCTTCACTGATCCAAGTATGTGCCCAATGTGCCTAAGATGGACACACCATGTATCACTGTGCCAGAGTTAAACTTTTTTTTTTCCCTTTTACAAGATTAATTATATTTAAGTGGCAAGATTATAAATAAGTATAAACTGTAATATGAAACCATTTTGGCCATTGCTTCTTCCTATGAGCTTATTGGTGCTTACTGGACATACAGATACAGGTGCAAACACACACACATAGATTTGTCAGTAATTATTAGTAATGTTAATACAGACTGCAGCTGATTGCATTCACTAAAAAAGGAATGGACAAAAGCTTTTGCTTAGCTTGCCTAATTAGCAGAGATTTACAGACCCTTAGGATAAATAGAGCAGGCAAAAACTTGGGGTTAAGTTTAAGGTGTTTTTTTTTTTTTACTAACACAAGAATTCCTGCTGGAGGAAGTCTGGGGGTGATGGGATTAAAACCAGGCATTGAGTGTGCAAAGAACAGAAAGTACTGAGAAGTTCTAGTGACCAGCTGGCTCAACTTGATCTGGGAGCACTGGAGGAAGCTGTGAATGAGTGGAGGCAGTGATGATGTTATGAATATTTCTTTGTATTGAAAGAGAAGTGATACAAATACAGAGTAAACCAAAACAGTTGCTGTGGATAATATGTTAAAGCTGTAAGGACAGGATTGTATCACTGTGCTGATTGGTAAAACACTTTTCTCTGTCCCCTGCTGCCCTCAACCACAACCAGTTCAGTCATTTACACTTTGTCTGACCATGGACTATCTTGTTTTCTACAGTGCTGTGCAGCACTGTGGTGTAACAGGTGCCTGTAGTGGCTAAGTAGGACCATGCTACAGATGTACAACATAACCTAGAAACTAACCACTATTAAAAAGAAAAAAACACAACAAAACAAACACAAAAGAAATAAACAAAATGAACAAAAAACGTACCAAGGAAAACAGCACACAAGGTTAACACATACTTAATATTTAATACTGAAGCTCTGACAGTACATGACACACAGTCACTGCACACTGTCACTAGCATACAGCCACAATATTTCAGGCTTATCAGATTCAGCCCTTCAAGGAAGCGGACATCTCATCTATGTGGCGCTGGATCCACTCAAGGTACTGACTAACTTTGGTGTAGACTCCAAATTTATCCTTTCTTCCACAGCCTTCACCCCAGCTCACCAGTCCTACCAAAAACCAGGTCTCCTGATATTTAGTGACCATGGGGCCTCCACTGTCCCCAGTACAGGAATCCTGTCTGTCTCCTAAGCTGCCAGCACACAGCATGTTGTCAGAGACGGCAAATCTCATCACCTCGGCACACTCATTGCGGGGAACAATGGGGATTTCAATGTAACTGAGGAACGCAGAGTAACTGTGGTTATCATCAGTTGTGCTGCCCCAGCCAGTTACCACCATCTGCCTCCCGCTTCTCATCAGCTCCTGCTCTGCCAGGTCGTGGGTGGGGAGGCAGACGGGGAGCGCGTATTTGTTATACATCACAGGCTCAGCCAGGTGCAGCATGGCGATGTCGTTGTCAGAGGTCTCCTTGGTGTAATTCTCATGGCTCACACATTTATCAACCCAAATGGTTTGCTCGTCTGCCTCGATACGGAGACGGTGGAATTTCCCTGGAAGAGCAAACAAGAGGATGACAGATGCTGCTCAATCTTCCTTCGCCTTCAGCACCAAGGCACCTGGATTGCACTGGGCTCCAGGACTGTACTTCACATTTTCACTTCCCTCCTAATACAGACATTTCTTCACTTTAGGTTAGAATTTAACAGTGCTCTTACTAGATGGACCAATGTGTTCATTGTCCACATACACCTAAATCATGAATACAGAGTGCTAAATTAGTACCCTAGAGGTATGGATGTCAGTTGGGAAACTGAAATGCCTGCGTAATGCCCTGTTGTGCTGATACCACAGAACACTTGTGCAACTCGAAAGATCTTCTCCAGAACGAAAACAATCTCCGTGTCAGCACTAGAGAGAGCAAGCATGCAGCAAAGGAAGACATACAACCACAGGTGAGTGTTATGCTGGGTAGGCAGTGGCCAAATGACTGAACTGCAGGATTTCTAAGATAAAGATGGCTGACTGGTTTGACTTCTGGTGATAAATCCTTCCTCAGCTATCCACCTCAAGACTTTCAAAGTCTGAAAGTTGTATCCACACCTGGATATACTGAACACAGAGGCTGTGTGAAACACAGTTAGTTCCTTCTACACAGGAAGGAGCATCATAATCTTGTTGCTGACAGAAAAGAAACAGCTATGAAGTCTACATAAACAGGAAAGCATGAGACCTGTTCTCTGAAGGGAGAGACAATATTCTGAATGGAATCACTACTTTCACCTATCTGCTCTGTTTTCTTGAAGCCCTGAGTACACTGCTGGATGCTTTTCAGCTGGAAATGGAGGCACAAGAGCAGCAAACAAACTGGGCTGTTCTCAAATCTATCTTCCATAACTTCAGCTACACTGAGATTTACCTTTTCACTCTAAGACATGCAAATTCTGCTACAAGACTACTATCTAGGCTCAGGAGTGCAAACCCAGACACAAATTTCCCCTTCAGTTCTACTCTTAGGGACAGCAAGTAGAGAGCTGCTGTGAGGTGAGTCCAGCACTATGTTGAGTATCCCAGCCTCACAGAGGCAGGGCAGTCTCACCTCTGCAGTCTCAGTACAAACACCTTCATTTCTGTCATGGAGCAGTCAGAACAAGATCTCCTTCCAAACTCTCTTCCACATATCTCACCACATGACTCCAGGGTTTACAGCACAGGCTTTTCCAGGGAAATCTGCTTTTCTGGTGGCAGCAAAATGGCCAAAAGATACATGGAAAAGGGCAACCATGTTATGTTATGCTGGGTCTTAAAACAGCTGCCTTTTGCTGGACCTTGAGAAGAATCTCTCCTCTCTTGGTGAAGTCCCAGGCTATAGTCATCTCAGTTCTGGATACACAACCTCACACCACAGTAAAAGACTCTTCTGTGGTTTCCATTTCACCACAACAATATTGATCAAGGCTGAATGAGAAGTGTTTTCCTGTCATGTGTCACAACTCTCAGATCCATGACCACACAGTTGCTTCTTCCTCTATTAATAAGGAAAGTCTTTTGGGAAACTAGGAGAGTGAGAGAAATTACAGCCCATAAATTACTCTACTCTAACCCTTAATTTATGTGTGAGATGTCTCTTCAGTTTCACTTAAACAAAACCAACAAAAAAAAATCTCCTCTCAAATCAGAGTCCTCAAGCGTGAACATTTTTCTTCACTGACTGAAAGTCACAGCACAGAACTCTCTTGACTGATCTGGACCTCTTCTTTCTTTGCTGCAGAGATCTCTGGGCATGGCTATCCCAGCTGAAAGCTTGTCAGACTGAATGAATCTCTGTATGACTGAATGAACACCTGCAGTATGAGACAGGGATGGAGTAATTTAAGTGCAGCCTCACTACCTTTCCCTAGTTACCACTTTCCTGCAGACTGTTCCCTTTCACGTTATACTCAAAGCTACATCTTGCACTGCAGAGCATTCCAACACCACACCTGAAAGTTGCTTTTCCCCCAAAACATTCCAAGATCCTTTACCAAGCAAACTCCACAGGTTGTTTCTTCTTGTTGGGCCTCACTACAACTGAATATACATATTGGCAATCACTTAAAATGAAAGGAAATTACTTACTAGTAACTGGAAGTGCTTGGAGAGGTGCAGTCTGCATGCACATTTCCAAACTACCATGCACTCTTCCACTTTGATATCCCACTGTGGACAGGGTGGAAATTCTGGTACTAAGAAGACTCACAGCTGTATCACATGCTTTTCCACTCACCCTTTATGTTGAACAACAGAGGATGTACATAAACACATCCACCCATGTGCCTTACTGTCTGCTCTCAAACACCTGCCTGCCCACAGTGTCTATGGAGCATGCATACAGACTCTATTTCCAAGGCTACGTAAACACAACATGCTGGAGACTTCCACAATTACTGGGCACAACCCATCTTTTCAGTGATGGAGAAAGAAAGAAGTTGAGCTGTCACAATGGTAGACAGAAAACACTAATCCCCCAAAATAAATCTGAACTAAGCATGAATGTAAAGCTAATTAATTTTGTCTGTTAATTCAGGAGCAACAGTCTACTTGATATAGGTTTTCTCATGCTAAGAGCATATCTCCTACTCCTCTGCTGGAAGTCTCCTAAGAAGTGGGGTTCAAATATATGAAAAGGCAGAAGGAGGCATTGTGATGCTCTCTTGGAATCCACACTTTTTTTTCAGTATTGGAACAACCCAAATTCACCAGCAGAGCACAAGCAGAAGAGACCAAATCTGTCTACTTTACAGACAAGTAGCAGTACTCAGAAGACATCAGCCTGCTTCCACAGCAAGGTTGATAGTGGCTCAGATGAAATCAGATTCTTACTAAACTTTTTGTTTGTTTTGTGTGAAGGTGTATGTTAGGTGCTTCCTAGACAGTCTACTTCTACAACTAAGGAGGACTTCTGTCTTCACAAGCTGTTAGTCTCGATAAACATTGAGAATGAAACACTTACACTGAAAAAAACAAGAGACTTTTTTTCCATACCAAGCTTTACTTTGAGCTTCTCTCCTGCCTCAGTGCAGTGTGCTGCTGTTAGGACCCAAGATGGATGGATGAGAACACCCCCACACAGAAATTTCCCTTTGCTATTTTGCAGCATAACCTGAAAGAAGAAGAAAGTGAGGTCTGACACTGCATGGACTGTGGCCCACAAAACACTGCACACATTCTTCTCTGTGGCCGCAAAACGCACCAAAGTATGTCACATCCGTTGATGCTCAAACTCTACCACAGGACAAAAAGTACTATCAGGAAGGTCTCTGTGGAACATATACAAAAATGTTTGTGAAGTTCTTCCTCAAGGAGAGGTCACTTCATCCAAATCAGCATGCGACGATGATGGTTACTGCAAAGGAGCACTTCAGGACTTCAAAGCTGTGAAGTACAGAGCTTCAATAAGGGGATCATTCTTCTGTCCACTGCACATCAGAGATGATGTGTCATTGCGGGCTGCAGGTCTCATGCTATAGTGCAAAAGGCTCTTTAATGTCAAAGAGAACCCCGGCCCTGCTTACAAGCTAGTTCCACAATAAGCTCTGCAAGATCTCTTTCTCTGTGATGTCCCCACCTGCTCTGTAAAGCTAGGGTATATTCTGCTGTTTAAATATGCTTTGAATTTATGAGGGATGAGGCTTATAAGAACAGAACCATGCAGAAAGTGGGAGAAGACCTCACACTGCCACCAGAAGGCTGTTACAGCAGCTTCTGTTATAGTAGCAGTGATTAGGTGGCCTTCCTCAGGATGGAGCAACAGAGTAGCTAAGTGTCATCACTACCCTCTTGCTAGGCATTGTTGGCAAGTTAAGGTAAAAATCTCGCCAACAGTGACAAGGCCAAGCAACAGACAAAACTATTTTGTCCTGTTACTCCAGCTTTTGTAAAAGCTAAATAAACGGAATCTTTGGCAATCATGTGACTCTATCAGCAGTAATGTAGGAGCCCTTCTGGAGCACTCAGGCAGGCAGAGCAGTTCAGGAAGAGCCTGAACTCCTGTGGTGAAAAACTTTGTGTTTAAAAACTCTTTTCTCTTTACCTGCCAAGGGCTGTCTCCCCTTCTTCCTGCTTTCCCCTCAATGAGACGAATATTGAATCTTGCTTTGCCTTCCACGTCTTCCGTTTTCACTCTTCCACAGGGGAATTCCACTACAGGAGATCCAGATAAGTTAACCCAACACAAAACCTCTTTCTTAAAGCATTCCCTCCATCTAAACTAGGCAATATCATTGCATGGCTTCAGGGAATTCCCTCAAAACTTTGCAGAGCAGACAGTTTCCTGATTCCCCTGCATGTCTCCATGCAACAAACATAGGTGAAGAGCTATAAAGTGGGCATTGAGCTGGGAAAGGCATGGAGTTACTTTGCATGAAAACTAGTACTAAGTCTGCTGCATCCAGTTCTTCCATAAACCCCTCTTAATTCATGTCTAAACAATCCTCTGACAAATCTGCACTACAAACATTGTGCTCTTACCTACAGGCTTGCATGTGGTATGGTCATTCATCAACTGATACCCAGATGCACACCTGCAAGAGCGGCGTTGGTTGGCAGAGTCCTCCTTACAGAAATGGTCACATCCTCCATTATCGATGGAACAGTTGGTGTATTTGGTCTCTGCAGAAAACATGAACAGCAAGAGAGACACGAGAGGTTGGAAAGAAAAAGAGTCAAAGGAAGGTAAAATGCCAAAATGACACCATGATTCAAGCAAGCAACAGCTGACAAAGGATTTGAGATGACTTTTGTGGGCTTTAATGGTTCTTGGGACCCGAAACAGCAAAGAGACCTTGGTGCAGATTGTGGAAGCAGAGAGGTAGAGAAAACAGAGGTTACTGTCAGGGCAGGTTGACTGGAGAACAAAAAACTCACTATCACTGCATGCAGACAGAGCAGTGTTGAAGATAGAGGACGCATGTACTCATCCCTAAATATGCTTTGTCCAAGGAAGAAGCTGTCACAGTAATGACAATCAAATACTCATAGTGTTTGGGGTTTTCTCCTGTACTGTAAAACATCCTACCATCATTCCTGTGCTGACAGCTCTTAAGAAACTGAAAACTCTGTTTTACAAAATTATTTACTTTGGGTTTGTTAAACTTAGATCTCTCAGACCTCCAAACTTCACCCATGGGAACACAAAGTTAATTGTGCTTGAGTCTTGCTCTCTGGAGATATTAAAAATCCGCCTAGACGTGTTCCTGTGTGATCTGGTATAGGTGATCCTGCTCTGGCAGGAGGTTGGACTAGATGATCTTTTGAGGTCCCTTCCAGCTCCTGACATTCTATGATTCTAGGGAAGTGCAGATTTTACCACATCAAGAGACAAAAGGAAAATACATTAGTAAAGAAGAGTGAGTACATTGTGCAGCAGCAAAAGGGCTGATACCTGTCACACAGAGATCCCTGTTACAAAGAATGTTACTTCAGAGTGGAATAAAGACAGAGTTACCATAATTGCATAAAACCCCCTCCCAGCCTTTGTTACAGATGCAGGAAAATTTTCCAATATTGTCCTTGCAGATCCCATTGGAACAAGGCTGTGGGTCACACTGATCTCCATCTGAAAGAGATGTAGGAAACACAGTCACAGGTCAAACCTTAACATCAACAGATCCTGCCCAGGTGCCCGATCATGGTTTCTGCCACTGAATGGTGACACCTTTGTGGTTCTGAGCCTGAGACAAAGTCTTAGGTTCTGAATTACATCTGCAGAGTGAGCGGAGTGGGCAGAGCAGAGTGAGTGGAGTGGGCAGAAGGGGAAAAAAAGAGCAAAATCTGAGGCAGACAGGGCAGAGGCAGGTTACTGCAGGGGTGAAGAGTGCAGGTGGGATTCCTCTTTGGGCCACATCAGAGAGCACTTTTGACCAGTGTCGTAGCTCTGGGAAGATGACTGGTGATAGGCACAGATGCATCTCCATTTTTTTAGGAATGTTGCCCATGTGATAGAACAGGACAACATTCTTTGCACACCCTATTGAAGAGACTGAGAATTTGAATCAGTATGTCATACACAGCAGCAGAAAGGCTGAGTACCAGGCACTCTTGAAGAAATACAAAGAAGTGAAGAGGAAAGAATTTTACTTACCTAGATACTTGCTCCAAAAATTTAGCTGTGAAGAAACAAAACTTACATTAAGGCTAGAAGCAGATTTTTAACAAGTGAGGGATTTAAAGTGTATCACGATCTTGGCCGACACAGCACAGCACACCAGTAAACAGCATCAGTCTCATTCTTCTTGGCAGTGTAATGACTGGCACTACAAACCAACCAAACAGCCCAACCTGGACATTCATATATTACCTGTGCTCAACACTGTTCCCCTTGCCCTGTCTGCAGACCCACCAGCACTACAACGCCTCGATATCCTCCAAGGCTGCTCTATTTTCTTGTCATGAGTCAGTCACCTGCATGAGTGTCATCAGTGTCACCTGCTGAGTGCACAGTTCATTTGTGCCCAGTTAGATAAAATCAGGCATTGTGAAAACAGGCCCCAAACCATTCCGGGGTCTGAGGGAGGGCAAAGACTAGTTCATCCTATGTGGTGAGCCTACTCTGCTTAACACAGTAAAAAAGAGTCCAAGTCAGCACAATGACTGGGTGTGAAAAAGGGCAGGAATCAGTGATGTTGACAAAAAAGACAGTGTCCCAATGAAAAAAATGAGGTTTGCAGAAGAGAGAACCTAGTGATAAAAGAAACATTTGTCAGGCACAGGTAGGGAGTCTAAGGAGGTATAACGAAAGGCAGCCAGAGCTAGCAAATTGATGACAGAGAGGGCAAAGGCCTGGAAGGCCTGGGAAAAACTCAGTGGCAGCAAGAATACAGAGTGGGGTCAAGCAGCGATTGGGATTACATGTCTGGGACCTAGATCTCATGGATCAGGTGGGACATGCAGGAGCAGCCAAGTTTTGTGGCCCATACAGGTGGTAACTTGACAATCACTGTAACACAGTTGATTCAAAACTCTTACTAGACCTTAGGAGTCAGGAATGATGCATGTTCAGTGCTGACAGCAAGATCTCCTATGCCCTGGATTGCAACAGTTTAAGAGAACAAACGATTGTTTAAGTCCCATGTTCATCCTTGAATGAAACCAACTTACTGTTGCTTCCTTGGTTTCAAATATCTCACTGGCCTCCTCAAAGTCACACGTCTCCTCAACGCACTCACGCTCCACAGAGCCTGGTTTCAGCTCCTCCAGAAAAGAGTTTGCCCGCTTCTGGACTTTCAGGACTTGGTTTGCATCTCTATTACTGTAAAATACTGGAAACCAAAACGTAAAAGCACAAGCAGGGAAAAGGGCTGGCTGAAAACTGGTAATGGTCCTTCCCAAAGGACACTTTTCCAGAGCAACAGCCGTGGGCTGTCAATGCTGTGCTGCAGAAGCGAGCTCCAGCCTCTGCTCTGTGACACTCAGGACAGCTTGTAGGGTTCGGGAAGACTGTGACTAGACAGCCATCATAGCCCAGCACTGTCTCTCTCAATCTCTGCTAAAAGAATTAAACTACCCGCTAACAGTAACGATTTCAACCACGCCCTATTACTGACGGAGGAGCAGGAAATGCACTTGGAGCGACTGGTAAAAGGTAAAGAGTATCTCCAAAGTGAAAACTTACTTGAGGTACTACAGACTCGTGAAGAGCAGGCTGCCAACAGCACCCCTATAGTGACAAGCTTCCACATCCTGCGGCAGGAGTCACCTAAAGAAGAGAAGGTAGGTGCAAAGGGGAGTGCACTGCTGAGCTGCAGCACAACCCCCACGCTGCAGTTTCTGTTCAGATAGCTCAGCTAACAGCTCCTGTTCAGAAATATCAGCTCCTCCACTCTGCTCAGAGCAACCTCTTTTCTGAATGCTGCACTGTGACTTTCTCTGATTCCAGCTTCAAAATAGCTGTTCCTTAGAAGCCCTCCAGACTGCTTTGCTAGTTCCTTTTAGGCCAGCAGAAGCAATCCCAGAACACTTGTTTGTCTCCTTGTCACTGGACATTTTTGACAAGCTTTATGGTTCATTAAAGCAAGCTGTACTTTGAAATCCCAAAGGATAAAATACTTCTGAAGCACTTACTACTTTGTTCAGTGTGAATCATCATGATCTATTCTTCCACCATGAGCTCTGCTGGAACTTAGTTAATCCGTAACTTCAGATATTGACTCTTGGGAGTGACATGAAGTGCTTTCTTTTTAGTCATTAAACAAACAGTACCCGGGGGAGCTTGACAATTTACCTGCATAAACGAGAAAGGTAAAAGAGCTGAGGGCATTTAGTATGCCTTCTTCAAATCTGTTTTTCTTTTGATTCTTTGGCAAGTAGAAGTGGTTGTATTTAGCTTGTCAGTGTAAGCACCAAGTGCTGAGGTCTCTTTAGAGATTCTACCACCTTCTCACAGCACACAATCAACCAAAAGGGACACACTGCAATGTTTAAAAGTTTTCCCACTTGACTTATCAAAGTTTCCACCACAAAACAGCCAAGGCAACTAACTCCCCTAACAGCCATAAGCTGCAGTGCCTTGCCCCATCAGCTGCCCGCTTGCGAGAGCTAGGTCAAGAACCTCGTACCAGAAGCACAAGAATCACAGAAGGGTGGGGGTTGGAAGTGACTTCTGGAGATCATCTAGTCCAACTCCCCTGCTAAAGCATGGTCACCTAGAGCAGGCTGCACAGGAATACAATGTCCAGGCAAGTTCAGAATCTCTCCAAAGAAGAAGACTCAGCAATCTCTTTGGGCAGCCTGCTACAATGCTCTGGCACACTCACAGCAAAGCTTTTATTTGTTTAAGTGAAACCTCCTAGTTTGTGCCCATTGCCTCTTGTCCTATCCCTGGGCACCACTGAAAAGAACCCAGTCTCATGCACTTCACCTCCACCCTTTGGATATTAATCAGCTTTGAGAAGATCCCCTCTCAGTCTGCTCTTCTTGACACTAAAGAACCTCAGGTCCCTCAGCCTCCCACCAAAAGAGTGCTGCTCCAGTTCCCTAATTATCTTCACTGGACTCTATCCAGTAATTTCCTCTCCCTTTTGAACTGGAAAGCCCAGAACTGGATGCAGTATTGCAGATGAGGTCTCACCAGAACAGAGTAGAGCAGAAAAATCTCCCTCAACCTGCTGGCCGTACTCTTCCTAATGCACCCTAGAATACTGTTGGCCTGTGGTGAACTTGTCCATCAGGGCTCGCAGATCCTTCTCTGCAGAGCTGTTTCCAGCAGGTCAACCCCTCCTCTGTACTGGTACAGGGGGTCATTTCTTCCTAGGTGTAGACTCAGCACGCTGCCATCTTTCAGTGTACCGGAGAAAGTGCCACCAGGGTGTCAGGAAAAGGTGGACCACTCCAGGATCTCAGCTCACATTCAGTGACAGTGTTTAGGAGAGCTCTGAGTGCTTGCATTTTTTTTACCCTTTTCCCTTAAAAATTTGGCCATGGTCTTTCTTCAAAACAAGCTCTCTATAAACAGAGGTTCCAAAGTTCATTCTTCTGTGACTTCTGCTAAAAAAAAAAAAAAAAAAAAAAAGCTTAAAAAAAAAGATTGCAGCATCCAAAATCACATTTGGGGAAGATGTGTGCAGTGCAAAGCTCTCTCCGCATTTTTAGCCTCCATTCAGTCACTCAGCAAGAAGATTTCAGCTGACATTAATGGTAGCAGATTTTTGATGAAAATAAAGTTTATGAAACACATCTGAAGACAGAAAACATAAAACAGGAATACAGTAGTACCATATACTCATGTATTACTCTTTGTAGCTTACCTGGCTACCCACAAATAGTATAGAAAGCCTACACTATTACCTATAGAAATTTGCTATCACCCAGGTCATGTGTTATTGAATACATGTTTGAAGACTTGGTAGAGGCTGGAAATTTGGGACACACATATCAACTGCCAACCTAGAACTTCTAAACCAGTGAGTCAGACTCCTAAAAAACATAACTTTATTTTTTTTTTAAACCTATGCTGGCATGCAGAAAGAATGAACTCAATTTTCATCAGCCCTTGTGTTTTGGGGACTTTATATTCCTGCTTTCCCGTTTCTCTTGCTGCTGTAGTGCAGAAATACATCTTTTAAAAGGCATCACTTTTGCTCTCAGGTAATTATGTGGCTCCAGGTGCAGGAGACTGAAGAAAAGATGCTCTAGAACACTTGAAGATCTGCCCAGTTTTGCATGCCGGGGAACTGTTGCAATCTGAACAATCCACTGTAGTGGGATTGCTGCTTTCTAGCCTACCTTCATCAAAATCACAGGGATTTTTCTGAGGATGACTCTATGAGGGTAAAGAAAAACTTCCTGATTGGCAAGGCAGAGGCTCCACATCATTTTAATTAACACTGTGGAGAGTTCTGATAAACAATGTGTTACCAACAGATATTAATGAGCAAAGGAAATCACCTCCCTGAAGTAAAAAAAGTAATCACGGAACTCTCAAATCTCACAGCTTAGAGATTCCCTCTTTTACAAGCAGAAGAGAGCACACCAGGCTGCACACCTTGTTCTTCCCATTTCCTTTCTGTACAAAAAAGACAAAAGTTTTGGTTTTGCCTCTTCTACAGGAAAGCTTCTGGATAACTCTCCAATACATTCTTAGTCTCTGGCTCCTTAGCCAGGAGTGCTGAATCATTCCTTCCCAATTCTTCCAAAGTAAAATCGTGATTTAAAATGCAAATTTCTGTAAATTAAATACATTATAGACAGATGCAGGTTTTAAGACAGGGCCAAAGCTCCAAGGCCTTAAATCACAGCTCTTCAGCAAGCAATCTTGTGTTCCAACCAGCAGTTCTTCCTAATTCACTAAAAGAGCTTTTAATTCACTAAAAGAGCTTCAGCGTGGAGAAGAGAAGGCTTCCAAGAGACCTTATAGTAGCCTTCCAATATCTGAATGGGGCCTACAGGAAGGCTGGGGAGGGACTATTTACAAGGTCTTGCAATGACAGGACTAGGGGCAATGGGTTTAAACTGGCAGAGGGAAGATTTAGACTGGATGTTAGGAGGAAGTTCTTTCCAGTGAGGGTGGTGCGGCACTGGAACAGGTTGCCCAGCGAGGTTGTGGCTGCTCCCTCCCTGGAGGTGTTCAAGGCCAGGTTGGACGAGGCCTTGAGTAACCTGGGCTAGTGGGAGGTGTCCCTGCCTATGGCAGGGGGGTGGGACTAGATAATCCTTGAGGTCTCCTTCCAACCTTACCATTCTATGATTCTATGATTAATTTGTAACAAATCTGAACCATTCAAATCTGGAACCAAGCTGTAAGCTTCCTGTGTGACCACTGGGAGCATCTCCCTGCTACAGCACTATCAAGGTCTCCCTCTCATCCTGGATACTGACTTCTTTCAAGACTTGTAGAAACATAATGTTCTGTAGACCATTTCAGAGGCAGGAGCTTCCAAACAGGCACTATAAGGGGTAAGATAGGCTGATACACAAGCACCAGACAAACCACACTGCTCTGGCTTCCCTAGGTAACCAAGCTGAATTATTACTCTCCTCAGGATGCTATTTGTCAAAAAAAAAAAAGGTTCATGGAGGCCAAGGTTTTGCACAGCTCAGAAATGAGCACAGGAACATGCTGCCTGGAATACAGAAACAATCTCTGTGGAGAGATAGGGAGGCAGCTCAGAGCAGGCTGCTGGGAAGTGCTTTAATTATTCAGTCTACATCCTGGAAGCAAGAGGACCTTGACAACCTGTGCAGAAAGCAAGCTGCTGCTGTGACAGTCTTTCTCAGCCTGTTACTTCTACAGGCTCTGCAGCCTGACCAGAATTGATGAGCTGAGACCATTTCTGTCTCTCCCTTGCTGCCTTCTTTGCATGTTTTCTGTAGTGCTATTTAATACAGTCTGACATTTGGGTCTGATGCATGTCTGAGTAAAGGCAGTAACTTTTCTCTTTATTACTAGGACTAGGTAGCTAACCCTTGCATGACATTTTTTTACCATTTTAATCTTATGTTCCTGTCATATTAACTATTCTGTCTGCACAAAGTTAATTCCTTCAGCTGGATTATCAAGTACAAAGGTCTTTTCACATAGCAAATATTCACGACCATTCTAAGTTACTTTTCAACAGTACTGTGGAACTCTACAACTGTCCTCTCAGTTCAAATTCATCTGCTCCGAGTTTCTCGTCAGCATCTTACAAATACATTGATCTGCAGATGGCAGAGAAAGCTCATCATGAACTGCTCACTCACGTCTTTTAGCTTCAGGTTTACAGCTGTCATTTCATAGCAAGTCAGCTTCTACATTTCATGAGAAACTTAATCTCTTCCTAATTTTTGTAAATGCACTTGCACTTATTTCAGTTACCATACATATTGTCTGCAATAAATGAAATGCACAGAAGCCCAAGTGGAACTGTTCCAGTCTCATCATAGCAATGCACCACCACGACCAGGAAGATGTGGTCACATCACACTATGAGAGGTCTACAAGCACATGGAGATAACTAACAAATACGCTACTGAGTTTCTGAGAGTCTTCCCAGCTTAGCTGTGGGTCTGCAGACAATGGAGCTGTGAGCAGGAGTAAAACCACCAGGCTTTAAACATCTCTTTTTTTTTCCACTGTAGAGATACGGCTAATAAAAATGAGATGGCAGCTTCTACTCCATGCCAACTAAACCAGTACAAAAATATGCTACAAGAAGAATCCACAACAACCACATTTACCATTTTGCTCCCCTCTAAGAAACAGCTCTGAACTTCTGATGAAATTCAGGATAAAGCCATTTTACCACAGCACAGATTTTTTATTAGCTGGTTTCCACCAGATGGGCACTGTGGCCCTCTCACACAATGAAATCAGTAACAGAGAATCTTTACTGGAAGCTCAGAAACATGTTTACTTTATATACAAGATAAACTTATTTACAATCAACAGTAAACTATGTACAAAAAAAAAAATTACAAGAGACATTTCCATGGTAATCACTGTATAAATTAACACAATAAATAGGAGGGAAGTAGGTCCCATTCTTAAGGCACAAAACCTTCTTCCCAAGACTGCACAGGGATTCACTTGCTTCCCTATGCTTTTTACAGGATCACAGGAATGGCGGGGAGACCCCTGAGGAACAATGGTTGGTGGATGATGATACAGACATGCACTCACTGCTGACGGCTGTAGAAAAAAAAAAAATCTTTTTTTTCACCCTTTCCTTTTTTTTTCTTTTTCTCCTTTTTACAGTACACACATCTTAAGATACAAAATACTTTGTGTAAACAGTCTCTGTTAAAATCACATAGATAGTATGCACATTTTAAAATAATACTAAAACAACGAACAAACCTTTCTTATGATTTGGGCGCAGAAATGTTCCCAGGACTGGCACTGAAGGGCCTTGGCAGAGCTGGAGGCTCCTGGGTGCCTGGCAAGGCCAGCACCTCTGGGCACTGAGCAGCACAGCTCTCCTCTGCTGCAGGCAAATAGCTGGCTCCGGCTGCAGCGGGGATGTGTGCTCTCAGCACTGAGACTGCACTAGCCAAGGCAGGAGGACTGCATTAGAGTCGACAGCAGAGCAGGGCACTGCTGACAGCTGCCTCATGGGCCAAACCTCCCTTCAGTCTACTGTATGCAATCCCACTAAGCCGTAACACAGAGCATGCTATTCCCAAGAAACTGCCATGAGATATCTGAGGCAGTGCCAGAATGTGAGGTAACACTCACTGAAACCTCTGAACAGAAGAAGCTGTATGGCCAAACCACTGCAGACACTGCCCCCACATCAATGCCAAGGGTGAGGGATGAAGAACAGAAGGGGCCACACAGCTTTCACATGAGTAGCGTTTTCATAAGAGACTAAATGTGTGGTATGTGCAGTTCTAGCTTCTCTTCAAGCTGGTGTTTCACCTGAGACTGCAGGAGAGTCTCTTTTCTTTTTTTTTTTTTTGGTAAAAGAAGCAGCAGACTTGTTTTACTGTTTGTCTTTCCTGAGTTTCTCTCCCATAAAAACTTATCAGATGCCAGAACAGGAACTCAGAGTAAAGTAGCTAGAAGTTCAGCTCCCTACTTTGCAGATAACTCTCATAAATTGTCCTCATCTAGTCATAAAATCTCCGCAACAGAAATCTGCTTTATTCCCAGTGAGACACCTAGAGCTACAACCCTTTAATTAGATATGAACCTTAATACGTATTCAAAGGCACTCAGGTTGAATGTGGATCTCATTTTTCAGGGTTTAAAAGAAGGCAGAACTCCCTCCCTGCCTCTGGTAAGCAACAGACAGGAATATGCTGGCTATGAACACTTTGCTAAAATGTGCATGCACACAAAAAGGATCTGAGCCCTTCAACATGACAGATCATAAAAGTAAAGAAATGAAGACTGGTCTGTGCAAGCATCATCACTCAGAGCACAATGGCTAATGGCCATCAGGCCTCTGCACACATGGCACAAATTAAGGAACATGTCTGAATCCATGAACTCTTTGGATTTCTGTTACTTTGAGCAGGAAGAGTAGATGGGAACTGTTTCTACTGAAGCAAGAATTTAATATCCCAGGAATTATGCAAACAAGGCCAGTGTATATTGTCTATGCGTCTTTAACCATGAGGGTGCTTGGAGAAACTTTACAGCAAGAACAGCGTCTTCATCATGTACAGGAACAAACACAGATCTCTACTCTTCTCCAGAGTTACCACCTGCCCTGTGGTCCCTGCTGTGCTCTCCTGGGCAGACACACCAATGTGCTAACCATGCACATTCCTGGAGACAGGCAGTGGACCGTCACATTACTGTCACCAGCACGGACAGCTACATCCTAGAGCTCACTGTTCACTGTCATACAGATGCTGGCCCGTGCCTCAACAAATAAGTGGGAAAATGCAGTGTGTCTGTAATTACTATACATTTGATGCCTCAGGAATTCCTCCATACAGTGAGGGAGGGCTGTACAGACAAAAAAAGAATATGGCTATGGAGGCAACTGACAATGCATAGATGAGAGAAACAAATTCAGAGAAAAGCTGAACATACTTTTTGCTCAGTCTCCACAATATTTACACTGGATATTTTGCTAGCTGGATCAAGCACACTGGGTCTTCTGTTCTTGTGAGCAAACCCTGTCACTTGCTAGGCTGAGATGAATCATCTGGGTAAATGACAAGTAGTTAAAAATGGATAGGGAGAATCAAAATAATCCTTTCTGAAACCTTAAAGAATGTAATGGAGTTTGCCCAACATGAAATCAGCCCATAACCTTTTAAAGCTGGCAAGTTTTTAGAGAAAATAACTTGACTGCCTGTTGCAGGACTAGAGAGTTGATGTCAATTCCGTAATAACCTTACAAACAACAAAGAAGAAAGATGTCCTCAGGAAATTATCTTTTATGCCACTGTGTATATGGCCGTTTTACTGTCTGTAGCCATAGCCAGACAGGTGCCACTCTGTAATAATAATAATAATAAAGTCCAAAACATATAAAAAACAACAAAGCTACTAAAAATTCCTGCTACTTCTCTGGCTTTACAGCACTCAGTGTTCCTTCATTCCCTTCGCAGTGATAAACACAGCAATATAACTATGCATGCTGGTCTTCGGGCTTTAACAGTCCACTCGACCGGGGTCAGGCAGTACAGTGGAAATTTGAAGGCCATCTAGGAACTCTGATTCAGAGGCACTAAGTTTTCCATGCTCCACTGCTGATGGTACCAAAGGCAATTTACCAATGTACTCCAGTTCTCACTCTGATGCTCGTTCACTCAGTAATAATCCTCCTTCTCTCAGTGCTCTTGCAGGAGGCCTGATGTTTGACAGCACATGAGACATCTCTCAGGGGTACAACCCACAACGACTGAGCCTAATCTTTCAGTATCCCCCTTGATGTGAAGAAGCAAAGCAGCAAAGAGAGAGAAGCGGGGTGAAAAAGCCACAACCAAGATAGGTGAAAAGATGCAACTACTATGGACAAAATTATATCTTTTGTGGCAGAAAGAGTTTTCTGCACTGCAAGCTGAAGGCAAAAAAAAAAACCAAAAAAACCAGCTCTGCTGTTTGTGACCAGAAAGGTGGCACTAAGTGGACAGGAAGCTGCTCTGGCCATTGCCAGTCATGCTGCTCTCCTCACCAAGATTGGGGAGGGGGGGTAAATTGTTCTATCTCACTCTATTACATTTCTCACACAGCCCCAACAGCTAGCTAGCTCTCTTTCATCTGGTCTTCTGAAGATGACTTCAGAGAGGGAAGTGCCAGAGTTGACGTCCTGTAATCTGGTTCTCCAGAATTTTGTCTTTTCTTATAGACAGTAATTTTGGAACAATTGTTTGTGATGCCTAAAAACTTAAAGGTACTATGGCTACTGGCTGGAAAAGGAGATTCAGGCCCAGCAGAAGACGTCACAAGCTGGTGTGCAACTGCTGTTTGAACCGCATGCATTGTTTGTTGCAAGGCATATATGAGTGAAAAATCACTGGGTCTTAATCAGCAAGAGGTCTGTACTGTTTTTGAATATCTGACACAAATCGCATGCAACCACAGATGTATTAAAAAGGGATTAGTAAGACACAAGGACAGGCTTTAGCTCACTTAAATATTCTAAGATACATGTGTGAGACACAGGTGAGCAGGAAAGTTTTGGGTTTGAAAAAATTGTCAGATGCTCCTGAACTAAGACTGGCCAATATTATCTTTTGCCCTGAATAATTCTACTGTGATGAACTTATCCAGTAAAGGTAGCTGTGTTGCATTTCTCAGGAGTCCTGCACTGTCACTGGAAACAGAACTTCCCATGTCAGAGGACATGGTTCTTCACACAGCAAGTGAGTTCTCTTCCGGGAGGCTCTGCCTGACCGCAGATAAGGTGTCTCTTGACTGGATGCAGCAGTACCTCACAGGAAAGAAGGTAGCACCATGCTTGGTTGATATGAGCTCTGAACAGCTACAGTGTGGCTGTTCAGTAGAGACAGTTGTGAGCACATCTGCTTTGTGAGGTGACTGCTGTGCAGTTAGGGAGAATGGTACACACAGGCAGTGAAAATGGAGGCTAAACCTCGCTGGCAGGAGTATTCCGGCTCAGCTCCTTGATCCCATGCAGTATCCTCTTCATGTGACCCACTTTGGTCACACCCAGGTCCTGGAGGAAAGGAGAAACATCTTACCTTATGCCAAAAGCAAGAAGGAAATTCCAAGTGCCAAGCAATGGTTACAAATTAGTCAGCCAGTTACACAGAGAAGGAAACCAATTAGAAAGATTACAAGCCTTGTAGTTATATATGGGACCTCAAACCATATGTCAGAAAGCTGTCAGAGCACAAGAGAGTAATGACCACAGATCAGGAACAGAGCAATGGCAATGGAGAGAAACAACTGCAAGACCATTATCCTGAAACGCAAATTGCTTTGATTGTTACAGGCCAAAGCAAGAGTACAGAAGAGTACACAGACCTCAATGACCTAAGCTAGCAGCCATAACATGCAGGAAGAACTAACTAGCCACAGCAGATAGATGTATGGGCACTCGGGTACCATGCAACAAAATCCGGGCCATAGCTGGATGGCATGCACAGGAATCAGCTACATCCCACAGCAAACCTCAGAACAGGAAGATGGTCAAAATCACAAATGAAGGTTGAAGGGGCATTCAACAAATGCCATGCACTACTTTGCAACACAATATTTGTCTGTTCTATGCAAGTCACCAGAATGATGACACAAGCCTCTCACACCACCACTGTGCAATGTGGTTACTAAAAGCATCATTTGACAAGATTCTCTCCACCTAGAAGCCTCATCAAAGACCAGGAACATTTATTTTTCTCTGGTAACAAAGAAGTGTGATGATCTATTTGTCCAGTCACTACAGCAGAAAAAGCAAATTTTCCCAATCATGCCATGCTCTGCAAAGAGGGTATGGCAGCTGAGAAGTTGAAAACTTCCATTCCATCATTAAAATCAGACACTATCTGCAATCTATGTGCTGAACTGCATTGCTTCTCCAGGAAGCTGTGGCAGAATTGGACAGTTGGTCCTTCAACTAGCTGTTCCACTTCCATGTTGTTAAAAATCAGGTGATCTGAAATGGTGGGAGAATAAAATAAGGCCACAATGAACCAGTCCATCTTGCCAAGGCATATGGAACGAACAGCGGGCAGACCACTTCCAAGCACATTCAGCACAAAAGGTCACACAGGTGGCTATTTCTCATGAGCTAATCATGAAAGTACCTTGAGGTCCCTCCGTTCGAGGTGCAGGAGCTCAGAGCCCCGGACGTCATGTCGGATGAAGATATCCTTATACTCACAAAGACTGAGATGCTCAAGCCACGCCGCAACCTCCTCCGTTCCCCAGAGGTGAACTGTTAGAGATGGAAAAGCAGGAGTGCATTGAGTACCCAGAATCCCAGAAGACAGTATGAGATGAGGACACCACCAGCACTCAGTGGCAGAGAAGAAGGGCAAGCAGTGCCACTGCCTCAAACCCAAGGGCAGGGCAAAGATGGTAGCACAACATGCGGTCTCAAACAAAGGAGGCAGTGCAATGAAAGGTAGGAGTTCTCTTAAGCAGAGGCTATCTGTGGCAAAGCCAGGAGGAAGTGCGTCTTTGTTTTGGTAAGAGTGGATATGTTTGGTAAAGTTTATCTCCACGTTTAAGAAGAGTAAGTTCATTGTTAATTCTCTGCTTAAAAAACAACAGTATCCTGAAGAATCAAGCACAAATCAGTTTGCTATTGTGTACAAACACTTGTGCTGAGTAAATAAAATGGCAACCTCTGTTCCCCAAGTCTGAGGAAGAGAGGAAGAGTTTCACCTTCCACCTTGTTGCACAGCCTCTAAATAAGAGAATACTAAAGTCCCGAGTTTGGGGAGGTAATGAATGAGCACCAGCCTGTCAGACAGAAGGAGACTGCACCCATGACTCCATGGCAAAGAATAGGACCCAGAACAGGTAGTACTTCTGAATTTTAGAAGAAAGTCTTCATAAGGAGAGTATAAACCAAAAATCAACTACCCCAATCGGAGAGAAAGCATTCTGAATGGCAATTTATTGATTCATGGTCAGTTTTTATTTACTGACCGGTAGGATTAATGGTCAGGGTGCACCTGTGGTGATGCTGATCCCCAGCCATGAAACTTGATTAAAGCCTGAGGGTGAATCAATGAGAAAATCATTAACCATATCACAGAGAATTAGCAGTGAAAAGCCTGGAGTTAGGCAGACTTGGGCCCCACAGTCACTTTAATACTTAAAATGCCAAAATCCTCAGATTCACTTCACTAAGCACCCCTAAAATATCCCTGGAAATGTCTGGATGCAGGCAGGATTCTTCAGAGGGTACCTCTGGTTTCTGTTCAGGAATATTTGAACAGTACTAGGGGACCATGACTTAGACAGAATGGAGCAATAAGCTGTTTTGTCATGTGAAAGTGACAGACTAGACCTCCAAGAATAGGCAGGCATACGTGAAACAGAAGGAGAGAACACAAAAGGAAACGGAAGGAGGACAGATAGTGGTGTGACCACACTGATATCACAAAGAGACACAATGAATGAGCAGACTTGGTACCCGGCAGTCCCATGCTGCTATGAGTCTCCTTGTTTTTGTTGTTCTTCTCCTTTTTAAACTTAGTCACCAGCCGGAATTTGCCACTGCGGCTGCGTTTGGAGTAATCCAGCATCTGGTTCTGTATGAACAAAAGAAGGGAAAATCAGACACACAGTCATAAATTGATTGGAATGTCCCAAGAGTAACAAGTCCTGTCAAACTCAGCTCCATGACCTTTTAAGAGAGAAAAGAAGAATTCTAAACTCATTCTGATCAAGACTAGAAAGGAAATAGAAAAAGCTGATGCCATTCGCACAAAGGCCCTTAGCAGGAAATTATTTCCTTCAGCCCTAGGGAGTCAAGTTTCCTTTTTAATTAATTTTTTATCACACCAGTCATAATAGAATAGAATAGAATAGAATAGAATAGAATAGAATAGAATAGAATAGAATAGAATAGAATAGAATAGAATAGAATCAACCAGGTTGGAAGAGACCTCCCAGATCATCCAGTCCAACCTATCACCCAGCCCTATCCAATCAACTAGACCATGGCACTAAGTGTCCCATCCAGTCTTTTCTTGAATGCCTCCAGGGACGGCAACTCCACCGTCTCCCTGGGCAGCCCATTCCAATGCCAAATCATTCTCTCTGTGAAGAACTTCCTCCTTAAATCAAGCCTATACCTTCCCTGGCACAACTTGAGACTCTGTCCCCTCATTGCTGGTTGCCTGGGAGAAGAGACCAACCCCCACCTGGCTACAATCTCCTTTCAGGTAGTTGTAGACAGCACTGAGGTCACCTCTGAGCCTCCTCTTCTCCAAGCTAAACAACTCCAGCTCCCTCAGCCTCTCCTCATAAGGAAGTCAAACACTCACAGCCAACTCCTGAAAAAGAAAACAGTTACGGAAGTACAGTGCTGGTCCTCCTCACCTCTTCATCACAGGGCTCCACAAGTTGCCACAACCAAGGGATGTCTGCCAGTTTCCTCAGCTGGAGGTCCATGTCTGCCAGGGCTGCTTGGAGCTGCTCCTTCTGTGGAGGATCTAATTGCTGGGTCAGAAATGGAAGCAAATCAGAGTTAAAAGCCATATGGTGAAAAACATAGTCAGGCCCTTGACTTGAAATTCCTAGCTAACAAAGCAGTTCCTCCTTTTAAAAGGAAGCACACTGCAGGCACTGGCCAGACATTACCAAGTTAACTATTTTCAGCTTTTCTGAGCCCCAAACCCCACACAAGCCAACTTGAGTGCTCAACATGCCCATGTAGGAACACCATAGAATCACAGAATGGTAGGGGTTGGAAGGGACCTCTGGAGATCATCCAGTCCAACTTTCCTACTGGAGTGGATTCACATAGAGCAAGTTGCAGAGCATCAAATCCTAACAGGTTTGGAAAGTCTCCCAAGAAAACGACTCCAAAACCACTCTGGACAGTCTGATCCAGTGCTCCAGCACCCTTAAAGTAAAGAGTTTTCTCCTTAAGTTCGAGTGAAACCTCCTGTGTTCTAGTTTGTACACCATCCTATTTCCTAGATGATGTTTAAACTACCTTGTTACAAAGACAAAGAATAAAGACCAGTAGAATGTTGTTTATGAATTCAACAGCAAGAGAGGAGAGAAAGTGAAAGGCTGCTTTACTCCTGGGCTTTGAGGCTCTTACCAGTGCCATTTTGCCTGCTAGCAGGAGTTCTGTCTCGTTATGCAGGGCTTTGACATTATTCACCATCTCTACAACAAGGCTGCAGTTCAGACCCTGCATGGAGGCAATTCATGCACAAATTAATCCTGGAAATGCAGAGGTCTGAGAAGTCAGAAGGAAGAAGCAAGGGCCACTTTTGGTCAATCAGAAAGGAAAACCAAGAGCTATGGAATGAGGATGAAATAGGATATGCTAAGTGAGTAAAGTACCTCTGTAGACTTGGATTTAGCGTAGACCTTGTCCATAGACTTAGAGCTGGCATTGACAGCATGGGCAAGCTCCTGTTCCATATCCTGATAGGATTGGGCTATTTCCCGAATGCTAAAGAGGAAATTAGAGATTGTATCATCATATGCTCAAAGAAGGAAATATTTTCTGACTGGGTATCTCCTTTTAAGACCCATCTGAGTGACATTAGCAGGGATCAAGCATGGGAGGGGAACAGTCTCTAGCAAAGCATAGTAGTTCTCCCTGCTGCAGTGAACATGCAAAGGCAAAGCAAGGCAGACTTCACATGTACAACTCCAGCTGCAGCTCAAATTCTGCATATAAGTAACATTTTTTTCATCTGAATGACCTAAGTTTATCCAACTTCAATCCTTGTGCAGTTGAGACAGCGCAGAATGAAAGATGCTACCCACAATGTCATGGAGCAGCACTGCAAAAGGTAAGAGTGAACAGAAACATCTCCAAGGATAGGGAATACAACAAAACTTCAGGCACCTGAGGAGGATTCCGTTTACCAAAAGCAAATTGAGTCCCACCTGTGGATCAGAGCACCTGCGGCTTGACCAAACTGATTGATCTGAGTTGATTCTTCTTCAGACATAATCTCAGGTTGCAGGGAGAAAGAGGAGGGTCGGGACAACTCGCACTTCTGTTTGTCCTCCCAGGACTTCAGGGTGCTCTCAAATGCCTAAAAACACAGCAATCAAACAGTAAGAAATACTATAAAGCTCCTATAAAGACAAAGGCTGTGGCCTATCCCTGTAAAACATGTAGACCTGGTATAGACACTTTTCATTGCAGGACCCAGTTGTTCAGCTGCTTATAACTTTGCTAATCATATGTATGGGATGAAGTTTTCCATGCCAAATGATTGCCTTGGCTTAATTTTTGCTTATGCCTAGTTTTAGTCAAAACTGATAGGCCAATTCTGAGGGCCAGACCAGCAAAATCCACCAATTCCCTACTGGTGGCAGCCTTTTCTTTGAATAGCTATATCACTTCTACACAGTATCACTGTGACATCTCTGAGCTGGAAGTAAAAAACATTCAAGGATTCTCCTTATCTGGAAGTAAACTGGGCTTCTCTAGTAACTGGTGGACAAGCAGCTGAACTCAGAGCTAGGACACATCCTCCTTGCACCCATAGTGATACTCCTGCTGGCATCAGATTGGATATGGTGAAAATGAAACCTGACACACAAAGCCTCAGGGCAAGGAGAGATGGATCAATATGTCATCAATATATCACCATGAGAAATGGCAAGAAAGAAAGTTAGACAAGAGAAAGATCTATGGGAAGGGAAAATCAAAACAGGAAGAAAAAATCAAAGATAGGGATACCAAGCAGGGGTGCAAAGCTTTCATGGAAAACAAACGAAAAAAAAAAATCGGCATCTAGGGAGCCAGAAAACGAAATTGACTCTGATGGGTGGAAAAAAAATGGTATTCATAGATCTTGGGCCTGGGAAGTCAAATAAGTAAAGACTACATAAGGAGCTAATTATAGAGAGAGAAGACAGATGGAGCAGAAAAGTTTCTGTCCGTGTGCTGGTTTAAGGCTAATTGGAATATTTTAATAGAGAAAATTATATTATAGGCTGTGAAAGGAAACAATGGTGATGTCTACTTCACTCATAGGCTTGCTGTGATGTTTAAGAAAGAACTCAAAACAAAAGATAAGCCACTTGGGCTTGCGTCAGTCTGTCGGGCACAGCGTCTGGGGCTGTCTACCAGCTTCTGAACTTCTCCTGGTCTCTGATTAAATTCACTAACCACTTTTTCTTCTAATTCCTCCTCTGGCCGATCCTCAAAACCTTGGGGTAAGGTATAGGGGTGGGGAGAAGGTGGAAGGGTGGTTGGGAGCCCCTCCTGGGGTCTCTGATTTCTGGGAGGGGAGTTGTGTTTCTGTATTACCTTTACCTTGTATATTTCTGTAAATATTCCTGTATATAGTGTATATATCTGCTTGTATATTGTGCTGAGCTGTAAATATAGCTTCATCTAAACTTCCAGCCGACTGAGTTTTAGCCTGGGTCATTTTACAAAGTGTGGGGGGCGGGTAACTCCCAAACCTACATCAGTCCGCTAAAACATGGCTTTGGGAACGACTCAAGGTTGTGAGGACATTCCATTTTCCTGCCTCTGCAAACACCTGTGAAGCCCTCACACAGGACAAAACCAGGCTCTGTCAGCTCAGTGAAAGCTACTTAGAATCACAGAATCGGCCAGGTTGGAAGAGACCTCCAAGATCATCCAGTCCAACCTATCACCCAGCCCTATCCAATCAACTAGACCATGGCACTAAGTGCCTCATCCAGATACCTGACTCAGTCTTGCTAGTGACTCTTCAGTGGTCCAAATGAAGCCACATGAAGGAATTTGTGTTCTTCCATCTTCAATTTAGGAAACTAAATATCCCAAATCACATTTGAAAAAGGAGTCACACACACTAAGAGAGGACCCCACTTACCTACTGCATGGGACAGATTTGCACAGATTTGCTCTGCGAAGGGAGGAATGTTCAATTATGATTAAAAGGACAGCAGAAAAAGTAAGGATAAATCCATGGTCAAGGCAAAGGCTGAATGTTACTCTGCAAAACTGGAACCTCTTCCTTAGCAGCAACTCCGTGCCTGCAAAACTGAATTTGCAGGCAAGGAGCAGTAGGGTGGCACAATCACAGCCATAGCCCAAGCTGCCAGTACGTTCACTGGAGCCTTGCCTGACCTCTCTATATCCTGTGTTTCACTCCATCTTGGCCATCACCCCCACATAATAGGTTGCCTCTCCTTTTCTCCCTACCAGCTTTACAGCAGCAATCCTGTTCCGCCTTGCTCTCTGTGCTGTCTCCTCCAGTAACTCTCCCTCCAAGTCTCAGTGTGACTTTGCAGAAGCTCTCTTACACTCCAGGAAAGACTGTGCACACTATTCCAGTCTCCTACTCTCCACAATATTTGCATCAAAGGATGACAGGACAAGAGGTAATGGTTTTAATCTAAAAGAGGGTAGATTTAGGTTAAATATAAGGAATAAAGCTTTTACAATGAGAGTGGTGAAACATTAGAACAGGTTGACCAGAGGGACTGAAGATTCTTAGAAACATTCAAGGTCAAGTTGGATACAGCTCTGAGATACAGAGATGTCCCCGCTCACTGCCAGGGAAGTGGGCTTCATGAGCTTTAAAAGATCCTTTAAAATCACTACAACTCCATGATCAATATCCACTGTTCTCTCCCAGCTCAAATGGTCTTGGGTCTCACCCTGTCCTGCCGTGACAAGGGCACTCTGTGCCCACCTTTGTTTTCTTTTCATGTCATTATACTTATAACTTCCTGGCAGATAACATGCCTCAGGCCTCTGTCTGTCTGCTTTCCCTTTTTCCTCTTCTTTGTTCTCTCCTTCTTGTTATTCTGCAGGTTGAATCTTTGGCAGAAGACTTCCGTTTTCTCTGGAAGCTGGGTAAAGAGGCATTGTGCTGCAAAGTGTTAAGAGCTGCTCTCAACTGAACTGTTTATGCAGGGACACTGCCAGAACTCGGAGGAACCATAAAGCCTGTTTGTGCCCTAACAAGGCCTTTATCCTTTCCTTTGGCTTACCACTGTTCAGTAACAGTCAAATGGCAAGGTTGCTTCCTTATGTGCTGGTACTCATCAGATATATTTGAAAATTATGAGATGATATAGACACATTGCTGAAGCAGGCGTAAGACAGTGCTTTACTTGGTCAGCGAGGTATGAGCCACATGTTGAATAATAATGAGAAATTAAAATATTCAACAGCTGAATCCAGACAACTCACAGCACTCAGTGAGGCAAGTATCCTGTGGGAAAAACAGTGTGTAACCATGTTAAGAAACACTGTCACAAGGCACTTAGAAGAGGAAGTAAAATAAGCTTGCAAAATAAGCTCGTAAAAACGACCTTATTCATGTGATTTCCCAAATGGTGGATGCAAGTCTCACCATGTTCTGCATCAAAAGTTGTACGGTGTGCAGCAAAACATGATTGTTACATTTACATTGTTCACTGCCATGCTTTCCAGGACTATGTGACACCAGAACATGTGTGTACTACACTGTGTATGTCAGGCTGCTCTTACCCTGTCTCGGGTGAGGGTTTGTGCCCTGTTCTTATGAACAATCCAAATGTAACCTGGAGGCTGGATCCAGGCCTCTCCATCCACTTGCACAGGAACTCCTTCTTCTCCAAGGATTGCTATCTTCACTGTCCGACACTGCAAGAAGAGACTGCATAAAAACAGCTCTGCAATGGTGGTTTTCCAAAAAGCATGAGACATTCTCTTTCTTTCCAAAGTACTTCAGCAGGTACTGCAGTTTTGGTGTTACTAGAGGGACATGTGCCTCAGGCAGGCCACATCTCAACCTTATGTAGCAGGGACCATTTGCTGCATCTTTGGACTAATCTATATTTGAGTTTCCAGTCTAACTCCTACCAAAATGCACACTAACAAACAATTCCATGCCCAAATTGCCTCTGAATATATTAATTTTCTTCCCACGGACCACAGCAAACACAAAGGAGGGCACAAAAGAGGGCAAACCCATCACAATCTAGAGATAGAGAAGGCAAGAAGAGCTTACAAAAGCAACTGATACCTGTGCAATCCGGTGATGCTGCAGGTTGATCACCCGTGACACTGCCATCTGCATGCTACCAAACACTGCTACTACTTCCAAAATCTTGTCATCAAAGGAGGGTGCTGTAAATGTCTAGTCAGATACAAGGGAGAGAGAATTCAGCTGACACACAGCTCTGTTAAAGAGGTTTCCTTTACGTCTTACTACTGCAGATCTGGGAGTGGCCTTCAGTTGTGTTATTTAATCTGGATAAACTTAACAAGAGAAGGTGAATATCTGCAAAGATCTAGGAGGGAGATAAAGGAGCCCAAATACTGCCCTGTGCTTCCAATGGCAGCTACAGTACAATCAAACACAGAGGATGTAGGCCACAAGGCAGTCGGCGTATCTGTGAGAGCAGGCACTTTTCCATCTCAGATAATACCATGTTTCTGACTGGATCTAACTGCTTTGTCTTTAAGTGGCTTTATTTTTCAGGAAAGTCTGAGGGAGAAGTGCAATCTAAAGCACTTCCTCGACGTCCAAATGCTAAAGACAGCACCTACATTGTTTTTTTGAATCACTACAGACTGCTTGGGTACAAAGCTGCTGAAGACCCGACTTCAGTATTCCATCCACAGAGAAAGTACATGCACCCACTTCATAAAGAAAGTACATGCAGACAGCCCCCCTGACCTCTTCTTCCAAGCATTATTCTCTGGGGCTACGGCTTCAAAAGCAGCAGCAGGTGAAACACATTTCCTGGACTGCCTTAGAGATACTCACATCATCTTCCTTTGTTCCTCCCCAAAAGTTGGTGCCTCCTGCATAGCTGGGAATGTTAAGTACAGCAATTCCCTGGAGACTGGGCAAAGGGATTGGCCTCCCATCACACTGCACAGAAAGGAAGGCAACATTACTCTCGGCAAATGAGAAAGCCTCTCCTGCCTCAGTATTCCCTCTGAGAACAGAAAACAGCCTGAACAGCTTAGTAATTAATTCCAATTTCTACTTTCTTCTTGACCTAATGGAGTTGCATATATCCATATGTGTCTTAGGAACACAATGTGGCTTTAAGAGGGTTCCTGTTGCTTCTTTTCCCCAAAGAAGAAAAGGGAACACCTAAGAGGCTTAGTAAAGCCTCTTGGTTTATTCTTCCAGAAAGGGAAATAAAAATTCTGAAACATCTACATTGTCTGCTGTGATAGAGGTCTCCTCCTGCAAGCCAACTGGCCCATACAAGAATGCTTCTTTCCCAGTTTGATGAACACTATAGCTTAGTTAAATTAAGAGCTTTTAACTGAATCCACAAACTAAAATGATGAGTTCACAAGAGACCCCACATCTAATGTAACAGTGTTATCTATGCTGAATACTGAGTTGGGGGCAGCTAATGCTTTCCAGCAGGATGACACTTCCCGAACAAGAAGAGCCACTTTCAGCTAACTCAGGGTGAGATAATTGCTGTTATAAAGCAGGCAAGGGAAAAGCTCTAATGTTAACAAGTAGAATCACCACACCAAAGCTAAAGCATCTGAAGGAAATGCAATTAGGCCTCCCAGTTTCAGGGACAGAAGGGCAGGTGAATTCCTCACCTCCAGCAAGACTTTCTGCTCCAGGTTTTTGTATGTTCTGTGCAGCAGCTCCTTGGTCCCCAATACTCCATACCACATCATGTTTTTAGTACGACTTCTAAGGGAGAAAATCAAAAGAGAAAAAGTTAGCATAGGTATTTATCTTTTCACTTAGAAGGAAAAAAATATACCCCACATTGAAATGGTACCTCCTACATCCATAAACACAAAGGTGTTTTGCTTCCAAAAGGGCCAAGCAATCAAAAAAGTCATTGCTTGTGCTAGGAAACTACTTCCCTTTAAATGAATAATGCACACTGCCACATTCCCCTGACACAGAACTCATCAATCCCATACACCAAGACATCCAAAGTGTTACAATGTATTAGCTCAAGTATAGCAAATGTACCAGTCCCAAGCTACACAAAGCATCCTGTAGTTGCCCAGGCCAAAACCATATGGTTTTTGTCAACAGGCCAAAACCATATGGTTTTTGTCAACAGGCCAAAACCTATGGATTGTACTAAATTAGGATCATGGTTGAAATTAGCCTCTGTGGTATTTAGAGCTGAGCTTCTCTCATAGCTAAATAGCAAGTCTAGGAGAACAATCTGTGAGTGAGATGATGAAGTAAATAGAACCAATGCACAAAACCCACACTGACATAGCTACTCAAAGACCTTCTACTAGCCACGGCAGTATAATGAGTCAATAATAAATCAGTAACTTATCTCCTCCACCATGATTTTAAACCTTGAAGGACTATGCAGACAAGATTGACAATACACCTATTTGGTACACTTGCACACGTTCAGCTTCGAAACTGTACAGAAATATAAAGCGGTTTCAGTCACTTCTGGCAGTACCCAAAGCCAAACCCACCTGCATTTTTCTGGGTGCTCATCGCGTTTATTGTTGAAGTCCAAAGAAATTTTTGCATCCAGTCCAATTCCGAAGTAATTATTCATGACACACTTCTCTGTGTAACATTCACTGGCAAACAAAAGAACAGATCTCTCATTTTTAAGTCTACATACCACTTGTTATACATCTCACATGCTTCCTCTGGCTACCTCATAATTTTCTTGCACAAAAAGGTGAGAGAATGAAGGCTGCACACCAGTGTGCTCTCATAAACACTGCTGGGCACTGCTTGAAGCCCACATGAATACCAGGAAGCAGCTACTGATGTGCAGAGGTCTCTGGTCTGCAGTCTCTGTCTGCAAGACTTTACAGGCACAGTATTAGCAGAGGAACTCCCTCCTTGCCACAGAAACAGACTCAAAGTCTACACTTCATTTACAAAGAGGTATTATGCTCATCATCGGTCTCAGAAAATACCAGCAATGCTGATTGCTTATACAGGGGCAGAGAAACAGACAAACGAGCTCCACAGTGTCAGCTAGTCATCTCAGGGACACGCAGCTTCATCAAAGAGAAATTAAAAAGAAATTAGATTTCCACTGTTAAACAACTTAGCAGAAACAGCCTAAGAAAGTCTTCATGTCAGATTTCCAAATGCCTCCCCTGTTGTGTCCATGACCTTTCTTGGGTCTCTATGCTGTAACATAGAGTTATCTCCCCACAGGTCACTGTCTATAACTGGAATCCAGAGTAATCCTATGGACAAGACTGATCTAGATTTCATTCTCACCTAAAAATCTTCTACCACAAGTCAGATGTGTCACTGCAGGTATAAATACATATGATGATCCTTGCAGGTACCCAGCATGTGAGTTCACTAACATTACTTTGGGTCCATTATTTAGCTCTATAAACTACTCTGGTGCTCTGCTGAAGCCTATTTGAAAATGCCCACTCCCTCCTCCCTTGAGCCTCCTGGGCATACTCACAGGTTTTCAGGCTCAGAGTTAAAGGGATCAGCATGGATCAACAATCGGCTGATGACAGAGCTCCCAGGTAAAGAACCAGACATGCCAGCACGGATATCTGTAGGAATATTGACCATGGGGAAGTAAGAATGTGATTAACAGTAAGCAGAAAACAGGTAACTTCAATCTCAGAACAAGACAAGAGGGCACAATATATTAGTTTGTCATTCATTGTGGAAAGAAAACAGCAATAGTGCTTTTGTCAATTCTAGAAGGCTCAGCTCTTTCAATAAAGAGAAGCGTTTCTAGGGCTGCCCACAGATTTTTGGCTGACAGGGTATCACCTAAGGCCAGCAGCATAGCTATAGACACCCGGAACTGGGAAGTAAACTTGTCTTCACTGCAGGAGCTTTTTAGTTCCAGGGTGAGGCATGCAATGAGTAGAGTAGTAGAAAGCTATTCTCCATGTTACTCAAGAATTACGAAGTCCTGCTTCTTAAATTACTAGCTGGTGAGCCATAAACAGCAACTTCGTCACAGAGAAAGGAAATTATCTGCTACCAGAAGAAAGAATTTAAACAAATAATTAAGGGTCAGAGATGGAAAGACAGCACTACGGTGATAGGGAAAAACTGCTACACGAGATATGAATATTGGAATTCTGCTGGATCTAGGCACCTCCAGTGACTTCAGCCTTCACGTAAAGTGACTGTTCTTCCTATTTATGGCTGCTATTTTTCAGAAACCTCGCTCTGCAGCATCCTATCAGCCTTCTCAAGGTTACTTTGAGCTCAGTATCTCCTTGTAATTGGCACCTAAATTCTGTCACTGCACAGTGTTAATATAAATCTATGTCTAGGTCTTGGCTACAAACTGTAAACTATTAGAATCGTAGAATCATAGAATGGTANTCAGTTGCTGTTTGGGCTGCATGTTGAGCTGCTGTTTGGGGTTAAGCTTTTCATCAACCCAGACCCCCAGGTCCTTTTCCTCAGGGCTGCTTCCAGCCATTCACCACCCAGCCTGGAGTTGTGCTTGGGATTGTGCCTACCCAGGTGCAGGACCTTACACTTGGCCTTGTTGAATTTCATGAGGTTGGCTTGGGCCTACCTCTCCAGCCTGTCCAGGTTCCTCTGGATGGCATCCCTGTCCTCTAGCAAGTTGACTGTGCCACACAGCTTGGTGTCATCTGCAAACTTGCTGAGGGTGCACTCGATTCCTCTGTCCATGTCACTGACAAAGATGTTAAACAGCACTAGTCCCAGCATTGACCCCTGAGGGATGCCACTTGGCGCCTTGTTAGAGGTCCCTCCAAGTCTCCACTATTCACCCCTAATGGAAAGCTATGCACAAATTGATTTCTCCCCAAGAAGACCCTTCACAGAGTGACACTAGGCAGTACAATTTAATGTTTTCATGTGGAGACTGCAGCCTGCCTTGCCATCACCCATAGTCTAGTTGGCTGCCTCAGTGGGATGTTGTGGGTGTTACACTTACTTGGGTAGAGGATTTTTGTGTTCAGCATTGGCAAGTTGTCTCGGTTTCCTGTCTGGGGAGGCAGAGATGCAGAGCTGCCCAGTGACAAACTTCCTTTGTTTATTAGCCTTTCACAAGGAGACTTGGAAGCTGGAAAACACAACACAAACATGGCTACTGACAAACATAATGGTGTGATTCAGATCAGCACATAGCAGCACAGTTCAGGCAGCAAGACTGGGTCAGGAATCACTCAACAGCAAAACACTCTAGTCACCATTAAGAGGTCACAGTCTGTAACAAATGACTCACATAATATAGTTATTAAACTGCCTTCCATTCCCTGCCATCTGCAGAGGATGGCAGGGATTTATAGGGATATGTAATCAAGTAGGTGACAAGAAAAATCCCCAAATCATCCCTGTCCAAACACTGAAAGCCATCAGAACCCAGATTACAGGCTAATGTGCAAGAAAAATTCTGAAGACTAACCTCCAAATGTTAAGATACAGAACCAGCCATTATGGATGTAGCAAAAAGCGGTTTGCATAATGCACATGTTAGAGCATAGAAAAAAAGGCCTGTCATCTCAAGGGTAATCATTCAAAGCTTAGAGAAAAACAGAACTTGGAAGGTATACGTTATACCTTCCTCACAACTAACTGAACTGTGATTCACACACCAAGATCTGCATGGTCGTAGCCCTGGGGCAGTACCTTTCCGCTGACTCCTCCCTTTGGACGTTCCGTAGCTGCTGCTGTGTGAAGACTGTAGGGAGATTTTATCCTCATTCCTCAGTTCCTTGCCCTCTTCAGAGGCTGAGAGACTAAGGAGGAAGCCTTCTTGCTCCTGGGTCTGGGCATTCTGTTCGTCTACAGCTGTAAGGAAAGGGAAAATGGGTGAGAAGAGAAGAACACCTCCCACTGGTGTTAAAAAAAAAAAAAAAAAAGGATGGGACTCTAAAGGTCCTGATTCCTTAAAGGAAAGAACAAGAGTAACCAAAACCTTTCCTGTATAACTTGTCTCAATTAAGCCTTGCTCCACAGTTTTTGGAACTCAGCTGGCTTAGTCTTCTTTTTTCCTTTGTTGAGCTTTTTAGCATTGAGAGTCCAAATAGAAATGTGTCCATCACTGGTAACCAGGCTTCCTGAGATATAAGCTGTGCTACAGGTGATGTGCTTCCATCTATTTGCATTTGGATGTTGCCAGAAATTCTAATCAGATGGACATACATGCTGAATTTAATTAATTTTTTTGCTTGCTTAATTTGTACTGGGGCAACAGGAGAAGCCATTGAAAAAGGCACTTGGACACAACACTTGGGAGGAAGAAAACAGTTGGTAAGAACAATACAAAGGAAATAATCAGATCACACACTTTGGAAGAAAAAGAGTTTGGAGAAATCAGACAACTACATTTGAAATGTAGCTGGGGTATCCCAAATAGCTGGTATGAATGAATTATACTGCCTAAAGAAGTTAAAACTTCTTTCACATGTAATGGCAATGTCTTGCTCCCCAGCAACCCCTCCCAAAGCACAGCTCTGTGAATAGCCTTCAGCTTATCTACCAGCTCCACTGCCTCTGCCTGGGGCTGAGTCCCCTTCTTTCAGTCTCTTCCCCTTCCCTATGCTGACTCTGAAGTTCACAAAAACTATCTACAAGGTAATCCAACCCACAGGCCCAGCAGACATATAAACTATTCTTGTTGGATTAACCAAATTGGCAGGCTCCAAAAGAACTCCAACAAACATTAAACTGGGATAGGGTAAGGAGCAACAAAGTGGGGTGGTAGAGAAGACAAGACCACTACTTCACCAGAAGCAGGCTGTTTGCTCAGCTTCCATCCGCTTACAATGGCACCTTCAGTGTATACAACACTGGAGTGCTGGAAACGCAAGTAACAGTGCAATGATCTATAACTTACTACCTGGTTGTTCGCAGTGCACATTTAGAAGAGCACGGATGTCCCATCTGCAATTTTCAATGCTTTTATCTACAGTAATAAGTTTTTAAGTACTTCTTTTGGTCTAAGTTAAACCACTGAGCTTATGATTAACATTTGGGAGATTGACACCTTTTGAAGGAGACGAAACTCTGAGCTATAGATGTGAGCAGCTGGAGGGAGAGAAGAGTCAAGATGTGGAGAAGAGGGTCACCTACCTAGGTAGTTAACATCAGAACAGAATTGATTAGTGTCAAGGTGCAGTATCAGAACATCTTCCCAGCCACAAAGTCAGTGTAAGAATTTTTTGCCCTCTGTGGCAGTTCTACCACTGCAATGTTTTGCTGGTCTCTACTATAAAAAGATTTCTAAGACAATTCAAGTTCATATACACAAAATACTCTCTTCCCAAGTATTTTCAGATCTGTTTAACAGCAAGGCCACACAAGCAGCTGGGCTGTCACAGCTGTGGTATGGGTGGGAACAGACAGGAAATGCAAATGAACAGAGTGTGGGAGGGTAGTAACTTCCTAAACGAGCCCTATGGGAGAGACAACACCTTCAACTGCAAACTCATTTAACCAAGTAATGTTTCAAACAGATGGGCTTAGCAGAGATGATATCCCAACTAAATAGCCAGTCTGACTGAACGGATCCTCTACCTCAGGGAAACTGTTGTTAACAAAGAACCTTACTTCTGTCTGGAATAAAAAAAAGAGTATACTGTTCATGAGCCTGTAAGAAGTCACAAGCACGACTCCTCACAGGTTACCTTTTTCTGCATGCTCTATTATCTGGCGTATGGCTTTTTTCAAGCTGTTGGCTCTCAACATGAGCTGTTCTCGAGGACGGAATATCTGGGGCCGTGCAGTACATGATGAGCCGACGGATCGATCGCTGGAAGAATCACAAGCACTGCCTGACCCATCACCATCTTCTGTTTCTTCTGCAATGGTGGGAGGAGGGTTTGGCAGAGATGAAGATGCTTGAGATTCATCATTCAATGTCTTCAGCAATGAGTCCAGCTTCTCCTTCAGGACAGAGCACTACAAGGCGAAGAACATTTGAGTAGAACAGTAGAATGGACAGCTTTTTATTTTAGTGCTTGCTGAACTGTTGCTGTCCTAGTTCTCTGAAAATGGAGCAGTTTTCCAGTTCAGAAGTAGAAACCCAAAGATTTTTTTCCCAATTTTACCTTCCTGGCCATGACCTCTGATTCCTCTGAGCTTTCTGTTGCCTTTTCGTAGGCTTTCCCTACTCGAGCCACAAAATCCTTCACTGTCTCACAAAGCACCCTAAAGAAGAGAGTGAAAATTCAGTCATGCAAGGATTGTCTTAAAATTTTCATACTGCAACTTTCATTTACAGTAGTTGGCCTTTAATTACTCACTTGGCTGAGGAGATGACCACCGAGTGTTGGTCAGAAGTCAAAATTTTGGACAAATGAGCAGCCACAGAGTCTTCATAGAAGAGAATCTTCTGCACCTGGTGACAGAAACAAGCCACTGTGGTGCTGGTTCCCAACAATATGACACATGCTGTGCAGCCTTGTCTCCCCAGAGAGTAACTCTTATCCTATGGGTTCTTTTTGCCCTGGGAAAGTACTGTGGTCCAAGGTTCAGTTACTCACTGCCTGAATCTGATGAAGAAACTACTTCTGAACCTAGAAATCAGCAGCAGCACAGTTCTTGAAGTCTGTGGTCAGCTGTGGATCCAAAACCACTTTTTATGACTGCTATGCAGCCCTTCATAATTCCAACAATTTGATGTCATGACAGCAAATAGAAATCAGCCATTTCCTGTCTGGCCCATTCTAAAGCATCTTCTTCTGATCTCTTTTTAGGGTGGCCAACTCCAATAAGTGAATACTTCACTGATTTAAAGCCCCTAGATCTTTGTAGCACCTGCTATACTCAAGTCATGGCTCATGCCTTCTCCACTTGAGCTCAATCACTGCCTCCTATCTCATCTGTTCTCAGGCTGTTGCTCCCAGTCCCCTGTCCTCTGCATCTTAAGAGATACCTCAGAATCTTCACTAAAATCTTCAGTGACCGTGGAAGTGGAAGCTTGGCGAGGGAGTTTTGTTTCATACACCATGATGCTCCACCTGTTGAAAAGGAAGTATTATACTTGTCACTACAAGGCAGAGGCTTTCCTTCTTTATTCAGAGGTTGTACAGGTTAGAATCTCAAAGCAGAACAAACTGGCACAGTTTGGCAGAGGCATGACTGATGAAAGGAAGCCACAGAACTAGAGAGGGACTGAACTGAGAGAAGAGGAAAGGATGACACTATCAACAAGCATCCTACAGCACAAGGAATTTCTCTGTACTTTATCCCTCTCTATAGAAATCACATGGGCATTACTTGATTCAATGTAACAGATGTCAAGAGGAAACTCTGAGGATGAGGAACATTTAAAAATGCACAAAGATACGTAGGTATATCAATATTGGAGGTAAAAATGTGCATCTGCACTCCACTTTCTGTCCAAAGCCAAATTCAAGATAAATTCATTCAAATTTACCAAGAAACAAATTATCTTTTAAAAGTCATGACTGTAGACCTGAAAAATTCAACTGACAAGAACTTTGGAACACAACAGAAAACACTGGAGACAAGGCAATTCCATTCATTACTATTCTTCAGCAGTGACACAGAAAGCCAGACTGTATATCATTGCTAAAGGGTGACAGAGGATTATAAAAAGTCAAGCAGCTGGACAGAATCAAGAACTGCCCAGTTGTCCTGAAAAGGTATTTTCATGCAATGTTTGATTAGAAGATGATGTTACTGATGGTTACTGACCTGTCCAGCATCTTTGTACTGGCTCTCTCCAGCTTCTCCAGGATCTGTGGGAGCTGGGTATCATCATCACAAGCAGACCCCCAGCCTAACACACGGGCAAGGTCATTCCCTGTTCCCAAGGGCAGCACTCCCAGCTGGCACTGTATTAGAGAAAAGGAAACCAAAATTGAAATTCAAATGGGAATACACAAGTCGCAAACAGCCACAAGTAACATGACTGATTCCTTACACAGTCATTGAAAATCAGCTAGTCCTAGGGTGAGGAGAAAGTATTTGGATGGGGAGAATAGCCAAAAGTGCATGCAAGTAAGGAAAAATCTTCACTTTTAAGTTGCAAATTGAGAGAGGAGTGTGTTACACCTACTATATCTGGAGCAGCACTTTACTGCAAGTAACCCCTTCTAGAGATGTATTTATTTAACCATCAGGTGGTGCTATTGCTTTTTCTATAAAACTAGCATAGATATCTCCAAGATAAAATGGAAACTAATTAAACCCATTACGATACTTCTACTCCAGTGAAGCTTCTGTTGATCCCAAGACTCAGAAACTACACCACAAGAATTGAAAGGAATAGGTGAGTATCATAACCCTTGTTGAACTCCCAGTTTTCTCACTGTAGTCCTTTCTGAGAGTAAGTCTCTCCTGCATTGGAGCAGGAGTAACCCAGACCTTCTCCAAAAGCTATATCTTATCAGAGGAAATTGTGGAGAAGCTCTGGAGACAGCAATGATTAACTACTCCATCATTGCTCCTTGCAGAAAAGTACTGCAAGAACACTGATGAGGCGGCTTCAGCCCTGGGGCAAACTACATCTGTATGATCAAAGAAAGTCCTCTTCAATCCATGCTGCTGATGTCACTGCTTCATCCTTTCTCCCAACCAGGCTCTTTGGGCAGGTACCTGCTTGTGAAGATTGAGGCTATCAATTTCGGAGAGAACCCAGCCAACACTTCCATCCCCACCGCAAACCAAAATCCGGAAGGTGTCAAATTTCTGGAATAAGCGTAAACTGGAGAACAGAAATAAAGAAGCAAGAGGAAAGAGCAATCAGCTGTTACAGAAAGAACCAATAAACAATTCCAATCTAAGTAACGCACATGGTAGATTTGCTTAAAATAGGCTCTGATTTCACACCAAATACTAGCCGCTGTCAGATTACAAAGGAATGAAAATGATAATAAATAAGGAATTACAATTACAGCTGAGTAATATACAATGGCCTTTCACTACAGAAGTATGTCTCAGGCACACTCCTCTACTAAAGCAGGACATTTTTATAGAAGAGAAAAGAAGCATGTGATAGTTGACTATCTGCTGAATTAATTCCTTTTTGCAGATATGCTGTGTTCAGCCTAACAATAGTTATTTCTCCCTGTGTGGAGTGCTCTGATGTCACTGCCTTTGCACTCATGGCCACACCAATTAAAGCAAAGTCTGGAGAGTGGGAACTCTATGCAGCCATTCAGTAAGCAGACACCTCTAAGAAGATGTAAAGCCTCAGAAGCTTCAGACCTTCTGGAGAAGCAACATAAATTAACACACTGATGTCTTGGCAGTCCTGCAGGCAGGCGGACAACTCGCCAGCAGGACAGGTATCCTTCAGGCATCCTTTCTTGAATACTAAAACCAACCTCATCTCAAGCTGTTTGAACCACACTTCTTACTGAACACCTTCCAGAACTACTGCCTGGTTTTATTTCAGTTTTGTACATAAGAAGGATTTGCTGTAGTACATAAAACAAATAATTTCTTCTAGCATTGATGACACTTACAAAATAGCTATCAGAAATGGCAATGTTTTACACTGCAGTATGACTGCCACTAGCTGGGGATATTTAAATTATCAAGAAGTAGCCTTCACTCTGGAGCATCATTTCCTTCTTCAGAAAACATACAAGAATAGCTGTTTGAGAAGTGTGCACCACAGTTTGAGAAAATAATTGATTCCATCCCTTCCCTCCTCCTGTTTAACAGGAAGGAAAAAGAGAAAAAAATGTAGTATTAAAAGTTTTCTATACATTATTTATCAGGCAAACACATCCTCTGGACAGCATGCCGCAGATTTAAAGGTCAGTGTTTTGCAATGTACTATGGCAAGAAATTACAGTAGTTCTCCAGAGAGCAGAACCTAGTGGCCACTCACCCAGGAACGGACATTCCCAGATTTAGCACTCTGCACCTACAGGTCTTAGTCATAGAATTGAGTCACATTTGGAGAAATATGAAGGAAATTCACCTTGTGTTGGCTCTTACTGTAAGAGGCACCAACTCACCACAAAAGCCACTAAAATACGAAGCAACAGAGAAACATTTGGAAGGGGACAAACCAGAGACCAAATGTTCATTTAAAAAAAAAAGAGTTGCAAAAATACACCAAAGGAATTTATTCCACAGTGCTCTCTTTTGGTTTTTACCCACACATATTATAGTGTAATCTGCTAAACAAGCCTGGAATGTCATTTAGATCCCATGGCACAGCAAACTTTACCAAAAGCACTCTTAAGTGAGGATAAAATCCTTAAGGAATGGAAGTTTCACACATTTCCCAGGTAAGTTCTTTCTGTATAAATCTCATTTTGACGTTAATTATTTGCTATGTCGTTTGTCTATTAACACAATTTAACTGAAGATAACTGTCAGGATGCCTGCTGCAAGCCTGTTTGCTGACAACTTTTCTTCTGCATTCAAGCTTGGTCTTCTTCCACGGGAGTGTTTCTGGAATTCCCCCCAAACGCCTCAAGATGTCCTGCTGTTGCTGATGAATGAAAATAATAACATTTTTCAACATTTTGGGGCTTAGTTAATCAATAACACTAAACACAGAATGGGGAAAACCCCTCCAAACTTCCCATGTATTCAGCCTTCTCTGAGGAATAGGTCCCTTGTATTTGACAATGAGCTTATAGTCAAATAAATCACTTGTACTTTTCAGGTATTTACAAGAAATGTTTGCTTCCACAGAATATGTGCTTACCCAAGGTGAGGTCCTCCATTCATGAGATCAAAGACCTGGGCTGGGTTCAGTAGCTGTTTGAATCTACGCAGAAATTTTACACCTTGGTTGTCTCCACTTTTTGAGTTGACAAAAACCAACAATGGGCTTGTGCAAGAAGGGGGGCAAGTAGCTTTCCAGAAACCTGTTGCAGAAAAGGAAAGCAAGAAGGAAAAGCCAAGAAATGGGAAGCTGCCAAGTCGCTCTCCATCATTTTCCACCAGTCCTGGCTCACCGGAGAGGTCCCAGACGACTGGAAACTGGCCAATGTGATCCCCATCCACAAGAAGGGTCGGATGGAGGAACCTGGGAACTACAGGCCTGTCAGCCTCACCTCAGTGCCAGGGAAAAGTGATGGAGCAGATTATCTTAGGGGCAATAACTGCGCACCTGAGGGATGGCCAAGGGCTCAGGCCCAGCCAACATGGATTTAGGAAGGGCAGATCCTGCCTCTCCAACCTGATCTCCTTCTATGATCAGGTGACCCGCCTGGTGGATGTGGGGAGGCCTGTGGATGTGGTCTACCTGGACTTCAGCAAGGCCTTTGACACTGTCCCCCACAGCAAACTGCTGGCTAAGCTGTCAGCTCGTGGCTTGGATGGCAACACTCTGTGCTGGGTTAGGAACTGGCTGGAGGGCCGAGCCCAGAGAGTGGTGGTGAATGGTGCCACATCCAGCTGGAGGCCTGTCACTAGCGGTGTCCCCCAGGGATCAGTACTGGGCCCCATCCTCTTTAACATCTTCATTGATGATCTGGATGAGGGCATTGAGACAGTCATCAGCAAGTTTGCAGATGACACCAAGCTGGGGGCAGATGTTGGTGGGTTGGAGGGCAGAAGGGCTCTGCAGCAGGACCTCGAGCGCCTGGACAGATGGGCAGAGTCCAAGGGGATGGCTTTCAACAAATCCAAGTGCTGGGGGCTGCACTTTGGCCACAACAACCCCATGCAGAGCTACAGGCTGGGGTCGGAGTGGCTGGAGAGCAGCCAAACAGAAAGGGATCTGGGGGTGCTGATTGACACCCGCCTAAACATGAGCCAGCAGTGTGCCCAGGTGGCCAAGAAGGCCAATGGCATCCTGGCCTGCATCAGGAATAGTGTGGCCAGCAGGAGCAGGGAGGTCATTCTCCCCCTGTACTCTGCACTGGTTAGGCCACACCTTGAGTACTGTGTCCAGTTCTGGGCCCCTCAATTTAAGAAGGACATTGAGGTGCTTGAGCGTGTCCAGAGAAGGGCAACGAGGCTGGTGAGAGGCCTTGAGCACAAGCCCTATGAGGAGAGGCTGAGGGAGCTGGGATTGTTTAGCCTGGTGAAGAGGAGGCTCAGGGGAGACCTTATTGCTGTCTCCAACTACCTGAAGGGTGGTTGTGGCCAGCAGGAGGTTGCTTTCTTCTCTCAGGCAACCAGCACCAGAACAAGAGGACACAGTCTCAAGCTGTGCCAGGGGAAGTTTAGGCTCGAGGTGAGGAGAAAGTTCTTCACTGAGAGAGTCATTCGCTACTAGAATAGGCTGCCCAGGGAGGTGGTGGAGTCACCGTCCCTGGAGGTGTTCAAGGCACGTTTGGACGTGGCACTTGGTGCCATGGTCTAGTCTTGAGCTCTGTGGTAGTGGGTTGGACTTGATGATCTTTGAGGTCTCTTCCAACCTTGCTATACTGTGATACTGTGATATGGAATGAGAAAAATTCCAACATCCCACACTCCTGCACAGCTATGAACCTAATACTTTCCTTGTGCATATGGCACTCAGTGGGTAAATGCCAAATGTGCACAGCTCTAAAAACAGCATGAACCACACTTCATGCTGCCAAATGTCACACTTATCTCCTAGCAGTATGCCAAATTTTCAGCTTCTCCAACTTTCTCAAACTTCTTCTGCAATGGAGTTGCTCTCAATAAATTTTAACGGCTGCAGCTCAGCAACCACTGACAGTAGAGGGTAATAAACTGAATGTAAAAGCAAAGCAAACATACTGCCATACTTGAATAATGTCTTCCAGTTTGGAATTTCAGCAACATCAAAATCAGAATTTTCAGTTGCCACAGCCTGGCACTAACAGCGTTAGCTGAAGGGACCATGACTTAAGAGGAAGTGAAAGAAAGCACTACTTACTAGTGTTACTTACCATCTGAATCAATGCTGTTAAGAGCAGTAGGAGGAATGACAGATACTTTGCACAGCCCAAGAGGGCACTTATTTGGCAACAACTCTTTACATGCTGTGTGTACCTGAAAATACCACCAAAAAAAGGTAAGTCATTCAGACTTTTATGGGTGCTGTGGTACAATTCATACAGGTACCAAAAAAGAGGCTGTAAAGGAAGAGTAAGAAAGTAAGGGGGGAGGGAAAGAGGGAATCCAGGGAAATATCAATAAAGTTATTTTAAGAATTATTAGGAGTATTTAAGACTAATTCTTCTCTTTTCATTAATATGTACTTTTGCTGCCATTGTAAGCATTTTGAGTGCTGACAGGACCAGACAACACACTCTGTAACTTTAAGAGCTTTCAGGCATTCTGCCTTCAAAATCCTAGCCTCAGTTGAGAGATCACAAGCAGCAATAGAAGAAAAAGCAGGGAAATCAAGATAATGAGAAAGTAAAATACAAATCTCAAAGACAAGACTTAACTGAGAGGTAGGAGGAGATTCATAAAGCCACCCAAAAAGAAAATACAAAG